>JAVQJD010106556.1:0-12177 GCA_036023655.1 Nannoperca australis
GTGTGTGTGTGTGTGTGTGTGTGTGTGTGTGTGTGTGTGTGTGTGTGTGTGTGTGTGTGTGTGTGTGTGTGTGTGTGTGTGGTTATGTGCATGTAAGTGGTGCAAGTGCACATTTCTTAGCATTGGAGCAAATCACAACACAGGTTATTGTTGTGCGGTACCTTTTCACATTTGTGAATCAGCAAGGCATTCGACATATTTTCAATAGAAGTTATGTCAGTCACACCAATTCATTATCTATCTCTTATTACCTACATGCGTGTGTGTGTGTGCGTGCGTGTCAGGAGTGCGTGCGTGCGTGTCAGGAGTGCAGTGAAGAGGTGACAGTCTGCAGTGTCTTTCACTGTCTGGACAACACACGCCGCAGGCACAAAAATGAAAGGTCAGCCGGGAAGAAGACTTGTTTTTTGCCAATTAGGCACACAAAACACATCTGTGCACATTGTGGATTAATTATTATTATTATTATGATTAATAATATACACTATAATCCGCTGATTCACCAAATAGATTGCAATGCTTTACAGTAAACATCTTCACACATTATCAGGAAGCACAGTTGAAGCGTGACTGAGTGTGTGTGTGTGCTTTGTGAAGCTGAATGGTCATACATTTGATCATGTGACACACACACACACACACACACACACAAATCAAGCAAACCAACTATAAACACCTACTTATATGTATTCTATATCTATATATTTAACATCTAGTATTTAGCTAAATAAACATTTCTTGTGTTAAGCATTACACACATACACACACATATACACACGGACACACTGATTTTCCTTTGGCATTTTACCTTGCTCTAACTGCCAAAGCAACTTTTCTGTTTATCCTTTTTGAAAGGTTGAGGTCATTGGAATACCCCGAGTGATAATCTACTCTGACAACACTTTCAAAAAAGAATGGAGAAAAAAAAGGGGTGCAATTCTTCATCACATCAGGTTACCATAACAAAAGGAAGCCATGGGTTTAAAGCTGGTCAACACACTACGTTTGGCTTGACCTTCTACTGTATCTTGATATCAGAGAACAAATACGCCCAACTTGCACTTGTATTGCAGTGGAGGAAAACTAACACCTTTGGCTAAGCTACTAGGCCAGCCTAGCTCGGTGAAATAGGAGCACAAGTATGCTTATGTATCAGCTTTATCTGTTGTGTGAGTAAAAAATACTTTTGGCTCCCTATAAGGTTGTTGGTTGGAGGTGTTTCCATTAAGTTAAGGCCTCAGCAAAGTTAACATTTTGCAGTGACTCATGTTTCTTGGCTAAAATGTAACCTTCCCACATCGTTTTGAAAGCTCTCTGCTTTTAGCTGAATGTAATAAAGTTTCCATCTGTTTTATAGAAGGGTGGCTGAGTGGTTAGTCTTTAACTCCAGCCCATTGTCAGCATGCTTCCAGCGAGGTAAAGAGTCCTTAAGCAAAATACCGAAACCCAACCGCAGTGAGGATACCGTTGTGTAGCTGACCCCTGGTCCTTCAGATACAATGCAATGGATCAGTGCAATGTCACATTTTTAAGCTCTGTGAGCCGCTGTGTGGTTATGTGATTTTAATACTTGTCTCACTGTTGTCTCTGTCCCTGTTCAGATCGAGCAGGCAGCATCAGCACCTTGGACTCTCTGGATTTTGCCCGTTACTCCGATGACGGCAACCGAGAGTCGGACGAGCGGGTGGCAGGTAAGATGAACTGCACTGTCAGGGCTGAAAGCAAGAGACCCGGCTTACATCGGGGGAAATAAAAGATGGACAACAATCAGGAGAATAGACATTTACAGAATGAGAGCGATGTCGGTATATTCCAGGCCACCACAACATTAAAAGATATATTTATTCTGATCTTGTCAGGCATGTTGCTGCGTAAGAAGACAAAATAGTGAGCACATTTATTTTTTATGCTTAACAATCGCGTCATTGTGTTTTCACACTATCATACTGTTTTGTTTGTTAAAGGTTCGAACTACATAGAAATAAAGTTTTATTTAACACAATATATATTTCTAAAATCTTGGGTAAATCTTTGCAAACATGTGGCACTTTCAACATGTGATGTTTCTTTCTTTAATTTGCTTGAGGTGTTCGTGCCTCTCGCCATCAACTGTCACAATGTTGAGTCAGCTTGTGGTATTTGTGGTACGAAGGCCTGTCTCAGCTTATTTTTGGGGAATCACCGCCCCCGTCCCCCCCGTGGCTCTGTTGTGATACACCATTAAATTAGATTAACAGTAGAATAGTCGTTGATGAAAAAGGATTGATTATTAAAAGCAGCAGCTCGGTTCCAAGTAGCTCGTTTGGTTTTCAGGTGTTGTGTAATTTGTATTTTCTAAAGGAAAACAAACAGATGAATTGACGCTTTACTTTCAACATTAATGCAGAAGGGACAGTATTACTATTCAGGGACCATTCATATTATGTTAACTTAATCTGCCTCCTGTTTTCATCTTTCTATTTTATAACCAACATGGAAACACTGCACACTATGATATAGTGCAGTAGGTAACATTATCCATTACCAGCTTTCTGTAGTCATCCACCCATTTGGTCGGTAAGTGTTAGTTAGTGAGTCCTGAAAAGCCCCAATCCATAACTGTAGTATGGATTTTCAGAAATGTGCACAAACTGTGGCAAATTTTGTACTTTATGTTTTTGCTTATTTTGACATTAGATCGTTCCCCTCCCTCACCCCCTGTACTGTACATGACTGCTAAGCATGAGAATTAGTGTGTTCCTATATTTTTAAAGGACCGTTTGCATGTCTATGAATTGTAAATGTCGGTACATTTTAACGTGTAGTGTAGCCAATATATGAGAGTTGAAAAAGCATTACTAGTTTGTAAAGGTCGAAGCCTTAAGTGAACTAGGCAGATGCACCTAAAATGTAAACCGTGAACTAGCGTGCTCATGGTTTGGGGGCTTTTATCAGTCAATGAAAATGCTGTTTATATACATGCTGTATATGAATGCATAGCAAGGGCACATTTAAAACCATGCAGCAGAGATGTTGGTTCCATGCTTCCAACTACAAATAATGCTTCTGAAAATGACAATTATTCACACACTGTCCACTCTACCAAATTGGCATCTCCCCGCTCCTCTCTTCCTTTTTTACCCACCCCCACTCTCATCCACCCACCAACCTGGTCTTCTTGCCAAGATGCCTGCCCCCAGCTGTCTGACTCTGGGTTTTCTGGCTTTCTCCTGACGTTGATCAAACCCCAGTGAACAATACTGGACAAGTCACTCCATCCAGACTAGCTTTTTTCTTTTTTCTTTTTTATCTTCTCCCCGTTATTCAGTTCTTGGTTTTCCATGTTGTTGCGCTTGCATTCTGTGCACTCTCGGTCTGCTGGAAAGGTTGGGCATGATGCAGTCAGAGTTGATTACATTTCTTTTTGCAGAAATAAAGTATTTTTAAGTTGTGGAAACAGAAAATTGACACCTTACAGGCAATTGTAATAGCCTGTCATTTTTACTAAAGATGAATGCAGATTTTTACATGCCTTAAATAAAAGAAGTATGGAACCTACTGCAATACCTGTTGAACCACAATCCTAGACATTACATGACAGATTTGGGATCAGATAAGATGGCAGATTTTCAGTGCACAGCTATGCAACATAGTTTTCCTGCTCCATCGCTTCTTACTTTTTGCGTGTGTTTTTTTTTTTTATCTAACGTGTCTAAGAATCTTGTGTGTTCTTTTTCTTTATTCAGTCTTAGTTTAGTCTTTCAAATTTCAATGTACAAATCAACAAATTTATCCAAATGTCTTTTGATTGTATAAGACAACAGCTTGCTTATTTATTATGAATTATGTTGGGTATTTTTTTTTATTCAGAATTATCTACCATGTTCTAAATTACATTTTGACTCTTGAGTTTTATAGCTTAGCTTGTGTCGTTCATAGTATGATGGCCTAGTCTATTAAGATATTAAGAAAACCTGAGCAGTGGCTGTCCTTCGAGTGGCTTGAAACCAGATGATTGAATTACTTGTTAGTAATTAAACTTGCTGGAAAACATCCTTTGTCAGACAGCTCCTAGATTATCAAGGCTACATTTGACTAACTACAATAGATTTGCTCCCCTCAGCTACTCTGGAGACCCATTTTTTTAAGTCAGTCACAATCTATCTAGTGCTAGAAATGGGAGCAAAATGAGGGCAGGAAATCCTTCCATTGAGATGTGTCTCAATGCATTACACACACTTGTCAAACAAACTTGTCATCCAGCCGGCTTTACCATGATCCTCTGCTGCATGCGTTCCTTAGGCCCATGATTTGCATGAATCCTTTTTTTGTTGACTCTTATGATCTTTTGTGTGGTTGTTTTGTTTTTCATGCCCATTTTTGTTTTTATTTGTTTGTTCCCTGTCCTTGGTTGGATGCACTTCCTGTGTGTGTGTGTGTGTGTGTGTGTGTGTTGTCACTTCCTGTCCAGTGCTGGAGTTTGAACTACGGAAAGCAAAGGAGACCATTCAGGCTCTGCGCGCCAACTTGACTCAGGCAGCAGGTGTGGCGTACTTTTAACTTCTTCTCCACCTGACCCTCTATTCTTACAGCTTTCTCTCTCTGTCACCCCCCCCCCCCCCATGAGAATTCCTCTAGATGAATAACACTCAGTATGTTTTCAAACTCATCTAATATATTTTCAATTTCTCAGAGAGCGAAGTGCCCTCTCAGGAGAGAAAAAACTTCAAGTCAAGTCCTGAAGTTCAGGTGGGGAATCTTTAAGTGTTGAAAATTAGAAGAGTTGTGTCTTTCTTTCCCCCAAATGAATTGAGATGTGTTCCTTTTTAACCTCTATGGTTGTATTATTACTAATCCTTGAGTGAATAGTTTCACAGCTTCTCTCTCCTCTCTACCCCAGGAGCCTATACGCCCACTGGAGAAAAGAGCCTTAAACTTCCTTGTGAATGAATATTTATTAAAAAGTGAATACAAACTGTCAGCCATCACCTTCTCTGATGAAAATGATGATCAGGTAAAGATTTTTCTGGTTGTCGTATGTTTTAAAGACTGCATGATATTTTATAATTTCTTTTTGCCTGCTTCTTAACAAAAAGTATTTTTAAAGCAAAATAGGAGGTATCAGACTTGAGGGCACTGGTCTAAGAGCAGTGGTGGGGTCATGTGCCCATAAATAAATTCAGCACCTTGGATCAGCTGTCCTGTTCTGAGCTTGTATTGTGTCCTGCTTTATCTGTGCAGCATTCACCCCACGTCTGCCACAGATTTGTATTGTTTAATTATTTTGCTTTTTACTTGTTTCCAGGACTTTGAGTTGTGGGATGATGTTGGCCTCAACATCCCAAAACCCCCAGACCTGTTACAGCTCTACAGGAACTGTGGTACCCCCCTCCCTTCCCCTCGGGACACGGTTGATGTGTCAGTCGAGGTGGATTTTGGCGATCTTCCAGGAAACTGCATCGCCAAAGATCCCCCAAAGAATCCTGACCTCTTACAACAGGTTTGTGTGGGGGTGTAATTCTTGATGTACAGTTCTTCATGAGTTCTACCTTTCATCTCTGTTAGGTGTCTGGGTTTACCTTAATAAGTGAGTCTGCTATTGAAGTAGACACACGGCTCTGACGGCCGTTACACACCGGGGACGTGACACGAAAAATCTAAAAACTTGCTTGCAAATAATTTGTATCAAAACAATTAATATCCCAGTAATGCTGATAAACCTGTAAATTGTTCTGGAAAAAGATACAGTCACACTGGAGCTCTCATATTAAATCCATGTGCGCTTCAATATGTATAGCCAGTGTCTAATTATAAAAAATTATAATTACGTCGCTTTTTTGTTGCATGATTTTCACGTTCTGTGAGAAAGTATTCATGAAAACACCAACAGTTCAAAAAATATATATTGAGGTGTGTAAAGGCCTTAACTCCATGATTTAAAGTGGAATACTGGACAGAAACTAGCTGAAAACAGTGCATTTAAACACTCTGGCAGCACCAATTTCCCCTGAAGGTCAATTGCTTCTACTCATCACAGCAGAGTAGTGTGGCCTACAGATCTACAATGATGATGATGGAAAAACGTAATTGCTACTCATACGTTCACATTGTTTTAGTAAAAAGCTGTGGCACTCAATGAAAAGTGTCTGCTTCATTAAAGTCTGAGATACTCGTGACAAGTTCTGACTTACTGGAGCACCTACTCTTGAGCTGAGGTAATAGTGTCCTGCCTAATCTTTTTGTCCCTCTGTAGCAACAGACAGAAGTCATGCAAGAGTTGGAGTACCAGATAAGCCTCCTCAACAATGAGAAGGAGAGTCTAGCTGAGCAGATCAAGAAGCTGCAGAGGTGAGTGCCTGAGTGCATGTTGGATGCTAATATACAAGTGAATCAGTCAGTATGTAGGACTGGCTGAGACAGTTGTCTATAAATCTTATATGACCACTGTTGGTATGCTATGATGCTGAATGTTTCCTCTATTCATAGCAATTATATGCCATTATAACAAGAACATGTACCACTGCCGCTAGGGGAAAATGACAAGCATCCAGGAAAAATCTTTTCAGCACTTTTCTCCACATTATTACCATAATTCTGATCAAAGCAGGCTATTAGGTAGAACCAGTATGGACGTTTCTGCCAAGCACAAGTGCTGCATGAAATTACTGAAGAAATCCTATTCTGATACATTACTGGAACTAGTTCTCCTTCCTTGTGGAATCTTTAATTGCCACCATTAAGATTCAGACAAGTTTCCGTTACCACAATCTGTCAAGTTTCTTCTTAATTATACTTTTGTATAATTAACTCACTTCACCAATAATAATAATGTAGTGTTTTCTAAAAGTGTCCTTTCATGTCCTTTCACAGTGAGATTCAAACACTGAAGAGGACCGTCTCTTCCCCACCTCTGTCCACTCTGGATCTAGGCTCCCAGAATTCACCCAACCCCTCCTCCACCACCAACTCTTCCTCCACTGACCCTCCATCTGTGGTATGTGGTCAGTTTTTATATGTAATGTGCAGATTTATTTTCACTTATGCGATTAATATATGGATGGTGTTAATAGCTCTAGTAATAGTAAGTGTTTTGTAATAAAACAAGTGATGGAAAATGAACGTTTTTAAATATTTAAATTGTTCTTATGTATATTTGCACAATTCTTGATGTTGTTTGTTAAAAGCCCAAACATTTTACCCATTAATTCTAACTCAGTCGAGTTTTACCCTTAGCCTCCTACTGATAACGGCCAGTATCTGGACATCCGGGGGGTTTCAGAGCCTGAAACTGATCCGAACCCCCCTTCCACTCAGAACACAGCGCAGCCCCACCCACAGTCACACAACAAGCTTAAGAGTCGGCCTCCTGTCCAGTTTGATCGACCTAACAGGTGAGTGGAAATACAGACATGTGGACAACGTATAAATGTGAATGAGCAATTATACCGTTTTTAAAACATGTATGCTGTCTAACTATCCTAAACATTCTGTATATCCTTCCTGCATAGAAAGATTTAATAGACCAAAAGAAAAGTAAATCCTTGTGTCAATAATTTGTCTGTGGTGCCTTTCTTGGAACACTGTGTGGGTGGTAGGTTAGAGTCCCTAACTCAATCCTTATGTTTTTTTCCTCTAATGTACTGTAAAAATTGCATTCAATACACTCAGTACCCAGCTGTCACAGCCACTCCCAGTCTCAGTGTAGTTACTAAATATAACCACTAGGTGGAGGTAGTTGTCAGTCAATGTTGTATCAGCCATAGTGCTGTAGTGGGTTTAGAGCACTAGGGAATCATTTGGTTAATGGAATACTGCAGAATACTTGAAAATCTCTGATTCATGTACAGTTCCAAAAATGGCACAAAATAAAAAACGGTCAGTCAACATCTGCAATTGAACAGTTGCCAGAGCTGCTGTAATGTTTTGCAGCGTGTCATCACTAAGGACTGGGAGGGTGTCTTGTGAAGTACAGATTAAGCGGTACAGACTGTACTGACTGTCTGTGGTCTCTTGTTGTTTGTGGTGTCACAGGAAGTTATCCCCGGCCTTCCAACAAGCCCTGCTGTCCTTCTGCAAAATGTGCTCCGACAGCCGTCTGGGAGCAGAGGTCAGCTCACACTCTCTTTCACTTAGACTCACCACACGTACATTTATGGCAACATAAACAATTATTATAATGTCTGTCCCTCCCAGGTGTCCCGCATAGCAGACAGTGAGGAGAGTGTGATGTTAATGCTGGGCCGCTGTCTCCCTCACATCGTCCCCAACGTCCTCCTGGCTAAACGAGAGGTAACCCCAGTGCTGCTGCTCCTCCTGCTCACCTTCTCCTCCCTGTATCCCCCTCATTAATGTCCTCATCATCACAGGCTTCTTCTCTTAGTGTCCAATAGATACACACACAGCAGCAAGGCTAAGCAGGGAGAAAGTTTAGGGAGAGTTGCAGGAACACAGTCATCTTCAGCTTTCAAATTTCCATCCTAACTATTTCTTCGTGAATGGGCATTGAACAAATTCCAACAGCCTTTTTAAATGTCTTGGTTAAAGGTGCGATGTGTAGCATAACTGTTTGTCAGTCAGTTTATGTAATTGTGATACCTTTGCAAATTAATGTCAAGATAACATATCTTTTGAAATGAAAGGAAAATGCCACATTCTCCCTAAACCGTGGGGGGGGGGGGGTTAATCTCAAGTCAGAGGTTTTCTTTATAGCTTTGCTGAAGGGGATAAACATGTTGAAAGTGATTTTTCCTGCTGTTGATTCATCCATTTCACCATCTGCTATTGTGAGAAAGGTTTGGTTCTGTTTGCTTTGAAAGAACTTTATGCCACAAGGCATTCCCGCAATTCAACTAACACGCAACATAGTGTTGCACACTGTTGGCTGCCAGTCTTCTTGGCAGAGCTCTAATTGGTCTGATTGCTGGTTTGTTTATGATAATCATACTAATGTTTTGAATCTCATGTACTAAAGCTGAACTTAGCACCCCTGTCCGTGTTGTCCTTTGCAGAATTGACTGTCTCCTGCCAGCAAACTGTATGAAAAGAGCTCATTTTGAGATTTACAGTTCCAAACAGACATTTTTGAACCTGCTGATACCCAGCTGACTTGTGTCTATCTATTGATTGGAAATATCACCTTCTTTTATGATGCCGTTTGCTTTCACCAGTGTTGTCATCATTTCTCCTCTGCTGTTTTTGTCCCCCTCACATTTGCTGTCCTTTTTGCCTTCACTGGTTTTATTGTTATTCTTTTTCTTTTCGTCTCACTCATTCTCTCACTCTCATGCATGCCTCTCTTCTAGAGAATGGTTGCACATCTTTGCCAGGTGAGTCTTTCACGCACTCATCTGCATGGTTCTCACATGACTTGTAGACCAAAAATATGTAACTAATGTCCTGCTCTTGTTGGCTACAACTGCTGTCACACTTGCCAGAATGATTCATGTTTCTAATTAGCAATAGATCTGACGTATCTGCAAAGTGCCAATGACTGCCGTTATGCTATCTTGAATAGGAAATATAAAAATGTATTTATAACCAAAATATGAGCTAACATGCAGCAATGAGCAATGATAGCCTAAGGTATGCAGTTTTAGCCTTAGATGGGCCATGGACTGTATGTGTATCTTTTCTCTTTTATCCTTTCTGATTGGTTTCCTGTTTGTTTTATTTGCTGCAGCTCTAAGTGCCTTTAATGTGGCTTTAAAGATTCTGGAGTGATTTCCTTATAGCTTTATTCTATATTCTTATGGCTAAATAAAACAAAAGAAAAGTGTTTTTAAGTTCTTGATATGCAGGGATTCCAGGTTACTAAATGTAAACTAGCTTTCCTCCTAGAACTGTTGTTGCTTTTGTTTTCACAAGTCTTCTGAGGAGATGAGGGGAGGAAATAGTTTTAATAGATTAGGCATTAACAAGCTTTTGCTCCTTTCAAGCTTTAATGCAGACACCTGCGCACAGGTGTTCTGTATACACATAACTGCTTGCATGCAATTTGTGTTTGTGTGTGTCCTTGTGTATACAGTCACAATGTGCTTAAATTTTGCACACAAAGTGTTGAAACTTAATGAGACCCAAAATAGAGTGTTAGAAAGAGGTAAGTCTGGTTGGAGTAGTTCTCAGTCTGACTGCTTTGCATATGATCACGGTTATGTTGTTTTAATCAACTACCACAGTTTTGAAAAACTTAATCTCTTCACAAAATCAAGATAAACAAACTCAGGGGAGAGGGTGACAAAAACTTGAAACACAGCAGAACATTGAGGACTTGGAGTCCTTCTTGAGAAGTGTGGACTTTGTACTATGTCCGTTAGAGTCACCCACCATAACACACACACACACACAGCTGCTCACACCTCCGTCTTGCAACTTGAAACGCTTTAACACCCACAAGCCTGAAGACACACCTTTTTGTTTGAATGTGACACTCACTTAAGACCAAAAAGTGTTTGACTTGAAACGGTGGAATGATGCATTGAAACTCTGCCTGCCACCTGGTTGTTTTATCAGACACTGTAAATGATTAAACATTATGTTTTACCTTCAATTTACTCTGCCATACTGTAGTTTAATGTTCTCTCTATAGCTCTGGATTACTTTTATTTCTCTTTTCTTTTGGTGAAAAAGACTTGATTTGTGGCCATTTGCTACAAATGTCTTTTTAATTCTATTTAATATAAAGTAAAGGGTATGTATAGGCTTTCCAAGAAGCGATATCACTATAAAGAGAGTAAATATATGCTGTAATGATTTACTTCCTTTTTCTACTGACCAGATTAACTGTGATCCTTAACGAACCACTGGCAAGACAAAGAGCATTGACAGTTTTATCAGGGCTGTTACGAGACAAAGATTAGGCGTTAAGGTACAACTCAAAGGACAGACCTTGTTTACATTATGCTGTGTGTTTGTACTCAAGATGGTTTCCCTAACAATGCAGTAGAAAGTTAGTGTGGTTTAAAAAACAAAAGGGAAAACAATTAATAAAAGAATAGGCAAGTTGAGGAGAGAAGCCCCACAAGTCACAAATGACCTAGAACATTATAAGGAATAGTTCATTGTTTGAACATTTACTTGTAATGCAAAAGAGATTTATTACTGTGTCTAAATGTCCTGTGTTTTTGCACTTCATTTTATTTTTTCAATGTGAGAACAGAACAAAATTTAACTAAATCAAAGATTTTATAAGGAGTTGTTAAGGTGGTATGTGCATGTGGGGCATCATAATCAACTAAAGGTGCAACATTTGGATGCAGGCTCTTGCACACAGCGGCCCTGGGACTGGAATCTTTGTATCAGGCCCCCTGGCCTCCGGGTCCTGGCGTCGTGCTGTCCACTCTACCTGCCCACAATGTTTATCCAGGACTGGTCAGATGTTTAACCTCCTGAAGGACTCTTAACATCAGAAACACGGCCGTTCACACAGAAATAGAACAGGGTCAGCGTGGGTTCTGGCTTTTCAGATGTGTGCTGTTTATGAATTCCTTTATTTGTTTTATCAGGCCAGTGCAGTCAAGTCTCCAAAAATGTCTTCTTGTGAATATGTATGGTGTTTCTGAGGCCAAGGGCAGAAGATTATTGAATGTGACAGTTAAATTTGGCTGAATTCAGTTAATTTGTAGGTTTTTGACGCTTGAACTGATTTCACCCATATTGAACTCGTCGTGTAACCACTTAAAATGACCCTGATACTTAAATGCCATATTTCTACTTTTTAAAAGATCGCCAACATGGCACTGACTTCAGAGGGTTGGTCCAGTGTTGAGCGGGTGACTCATCACAGCCTATCTTTACCCAAGTGTCTCTGTCAAGTCCATCTGTCCATGCAGCTTTGGGGTTTTGCTTGTTCTTCCAGCACTTGGCAGGAAAATATGATATCTTCCTGGGGAAAAAAAGAAGAGTTTTGTTTGAAAAAAAACAACATATTTTTAACTCTGCATGCACTCTCTAATTTGGGTGTGTGTGGCGGGAATTTAGAGCTGACCACAATTTGGCCATGGAGGCCCTGTATCAAGGGCAGCTGAGCTCCCTCCACTCTGGCTGGAAGGTCCATAAACCTTGTCTGATCTCTGGGATAGATCTGTGTTGTAGTGGGGAAACTAGAGGTGTGTGTGTGTGTGTGTGTGTGTGTGTGTGTGTGTGTGTGTGTGTGTGTGTGTGTGTGTGTGTGTGTGTGTGTGTGTGTGTGTGTGTGTGTGT
>JAVQJD010106562.1:0-20410 GCA_036023655.1 Nannoperca australis
GTGTGTGTGTGTGTGTGGGTGTGTGTGTGTGTGTGTGTGTGTGTGTGTGTGTGTGTGTGTGTGTGTGTGTGTGTGTGTGTGTGTGTGTGTGTGTGGACATCTTTGTCTTCAAAGACAGAATCACAGACTCTCCCACCTCCTGTCACCACCACCACTCCATCCTTTCCTCGTAAATAGCGGGACAGATGTCGGTGTGTTGGATTGTAAACCGACACTGTAGATACCAAACAAGAGGAGGGACATGGGTCGGTCCTACCACTAAGACTAAGGGTCCACCGAGGGTTTTATTTCTACGGTTTTTGTTTCTGACATTCAGAAGCAAAGCCAGACCCGGTGGACTTACTTTCCATCGATGGTGCCTTCCAGCCGCATCGCCGGCTTCGCTGCCTCAGAGATCTGTCTAGATAGTCTTCAATAAAACCCGTCAAAGCTGAATGCCGAGCTTTACGTGAATTGTCAGAACAGTTTTTGGATAGCAATGTTAAAGTGAAACCGCAGCGCAGAACATTGGTATTGATTTTATTTATTTATCTTCTTATCTTCTGAATTTTAGGTTTGAAAGGAATGCAGTGTTCAGCTACAGATTTTTATATATTTTTAAAAATAAGACACAAACTATGTTTCTTTGTTTACAGTTTTCCTCACCAAATGATTTTAATGTTCTTTTTTCTTTTTTAGTGCTTCAAGAACTGTTAATTAACTGATGTTTAATGGCATGGTTTTTGCACGCGTTTAGTTTTAGGGTAGCCTGTGAAAGATTTGTTTTTGTCATACTTAGTTTGAAATGTATTTATTGGTGTACTTAAGGCCAACAGTATGCTCCATGTTAAATTTGATTGACTTTTGCTGATGTTATGTTTGAGTGTTATTACAGCTGCCTAATTTAAATAAGGCTGGGTGTTTTATGAGTACTCTATTGGCTTGAATACATAAGAAGAGGGTAGACAAGTTTCCTTTGCTATCATGACTCCTTGCTTCCTGTTACATCACTCTGAGGTCATCTTCTGTATCAGATGTACCACATTTACTTACACTGCGTTTTACATTGTATATATTACCCTGTTTTTTTCGAACATCAGAAATTCCTCCTTACATTCCTCTTCTTTCACATTTTTTGTATTGTTTTAATTGATCATTTGTATGATGGATGCATTTAACTATGCAGTTCATGAAAAGAACAAACTATGATCAGAATTTGAGGGTCTTTTGTAGTAATTATTTGTCCCATTAATGTCACTGAAAACCCTTTTTTCTCTCCTTTTCACTTTTTTCTGTTGTGCTTTGTTGTCCCAAACCTCAGTTGCATTAATAGTCCACATCACACATGGGCACAAACACATCATTGTTTCAAAATAAAAAAGTATTGTGTATTTTGTGTGTTAAGCTGCAAAGCATCATCATAGAACTTGGAGGAAATCTGAGGCTTTTTGGGCCACTATTGTATACTTTTACCAAAGCATAAAGTATCTGAAATTATTGAAAGTATTGCTCTTTCAGGATCAAGACAGAACACTCTGCATAAATAAAGCAGGTTTGGGTTTTTGTATGGAATAAACAAACGAGATATACCGTGTTCATTAGTGAGCTTTTAACCGAGCTTGCAAGCTGTTATCCCCCCTGTTTCCAATGTTCGTGCTAAGCTAGCTGGCAGTAGCTTCATATTTACAGTACAGATGAGTGGTACTGATCTTAACTCAAGGGAAGAAAGCAAATAATTCCCACCGTGATGAACTATTCCTTTAATCAACTGAATTATTTCAGTCTTGAGGAGACATCTACACTGGAATTAACGCAATAGCGTACCCTTAAATGCAAACGTTATTTCAGAATTATCCATTTTGACAGCTGTGGCTTACTCATCGAGCAGTGTCATCTGAATGATTTAAATATAAACATTTCTAGATAGCAGATAAAATACTGGCTTTCTTGTGTCTAAATTGAGCAGTGTCCTACTTTCCCTGTCTCCCTGCTCTTAAAAGAACATGGCTACAGGTGAACACTTGTCCATTCACTCGCACTCTACAGCAGATTCCAGCCTACAACACATAATTCTTTTAACACCCTTTGAGCCTGCCAGACTGATACCCGAGCTAGTTTCTCACAATTTCCTTCTTAAGCTCCTGCTGATAATACTCTCACTCATTCTGCCTCTGCTCACTGGCAAAGGACAGTTTTTAAATACACCGGGTTCCCATTTTGTGGTGCATTTGAGGAATTATTCAGTGTTCATTTTCTCTTTTGTCTGACTTGGTTCTCCTGGCACTTGCTCTTTGTCCCAGTGTATGTATGTGTGCTGCATGTGCTTAAAGTTTCACATGGGCATACTGTATCTCAGTCAGTGTATTCCACTTTTGACTCATTGAACATCAGGAACAAGCGGATGCTGTTAACACTTCTCATGACTAATTGCACACACACGCAGCAGAGATGGAGTTAAGCTGACTTGCTGTTGCTGCTGGCTGTTGCCGTAAAACTCTCAGATGTAACTGAGAAAGCTGCTCTGCCACCCAGCCTGTCCCCTCTGCTTGCTCATGTGGAACATATGGATATATGTGTGCCAGTTAGCAAGACAAGTCAAGCGGGACCAATGCGATAAAGCTCATTAGGAACAAGGGACAGGGCGATGTATGTGTGGGCTGTGTAACTCTGTTGTGATGTAGGACCCTCTTCAAACACACTTCAGACTGCAGAAGACAAAAATGTCTGGAAAGCTATTAAATATTCAAGTCCTGCTTAATATTTTTACTTTTGTATTAATTTCTATGACATTTTCGAGGTTTAAATTAGTTTGTAAGAAGGCGACATGACAATGACAATGATTCTTTCATTACAAATTTGCAGAAATAGCTTACAAATTCCTTTTCAGATGAATTCCTTCTTTGTTCATCTGACAAAAAGCAAGTCTCCAGGTCTGAGGGCAATTCAAAATTGAGGTGTTGCCTGTGGTGCCATTGGAAGTTTTTTGTTATTTTTGGTCTTTATTATGTCCATTAGATAATCTAATAGTTGCTCTATTGCCTTGCTAAAGAGTGTGGGGTCAGTCTCACATCATACATTTGAATAATTGGGAGGCCTAAAACGCTAAGTAGCTCAATGTACTTCCTCCAAATAGCATATGAGGTTTGTCATGTGTCAGCGTGCATCTGTGTGTCTGGGTCAATGTGTGAGTGGAGGTGGATGAGTATTAGTGGTGCACAGAGATGTAAAAGAACCAAATGTGTGTTTGCCTGAGCAAGATGGGGGCACATGGACTATCTGTGCAGCCTGCCTCGCGGTCATGTTTAACAGCCTGCCCCTCCTGTTTATGATAGGGTTCCTAATCATTCACACTGGGGGAGTGTGTGTACAGTAATGCCTTCAGACAGCTCTCATATGAGTGTCTGCGTGGATCAACCCCTCTCCACTGATAATAATGAGCCCTCTGGGTGAAAACAGGGTGGAGACAGTGGAAGAAGAGGGTCATAAAGTGTAGAATATTAATGTCTAAGACTATAAGCGCACCCCCCCCCCATCCAGTTTAATTTTCACTTAGTCCACCAACGATCTCCTTTTAAAGAGCTTTTTTCATAGTACACTTCCATTTCCATATCAGCAATTAACAGCAGCAAACTCAAAATGACTACTACAATTAAACTGCCTGCATAAAAAACCATACAGTGCATCCAGCCCCCCGCCCCCAACTCCCCTTGCTCCGCTCTGACTCTTATCATCACGATGCCCTATTTTTCATCTGAATATATCTGCGCTCCCTCATCTTTGTCTCTTATCTCTTGTGTTTGTTCCTTCTACCCTGGGGATTTGTAGCCCAGGGTGTTGTTTGTAATGATCTTTGGGACATCTGACCCATCCTGTGCTGAGGCTTTCATAACGGGCTCTCTGCCCATTATATAATAACATGCATAATAGCAAAAGAAAAAAGAGAACAATGTCTGTTCATTATCGAGCTGTTTAGACAAAACATTTTTATATTAACCAAGCTAAATGGGATCTTTACATGATTCTTTGCCTTAACGTGACGGCTCAAAGGATAGGCTTTCTCTTCTCATTGGAGGTCAGATTAGACTTTTATTGCTGAAACTGCAGTGAATGAGCCAAATACATACTAATACATAACTACCCACAGAAGATGTTTATTTTTCCTTATGATATTCAACATTTAGTATAATAACATTGTTATTACTATTATTGCTGTCACCATCATAAGTAGTAGTATTACTACTACTACTTCTCAGTATATGCTAGTAGTTGAATATAGTTATAATCAATCAACTGCACATAATGAGGATTATGCACAAGGCCGTACATACCACTGAGGTTGTGTAATTCTTAAGGGAATTTGGCGGTTTTACCAAGCTAAAGGGAGGACTTTACATCCTACAGTTAAAAACTTGCACATGGAGGGCATCTTATAGGCTCCAGTAAGTTCCCGATGTTATAGCCTCATGCACATAGATCCGCCTAGCCCACGTGGACTTTTTACATCACACTGCTAACAAAGAACCTTTGTCTCCTTTCCCCGTCACTCTAAATAAAGTCTGCTTCAATATGTTTAAAGGATACTACTTTTAATGTAAAAACTCGTTTTCTTCCTGGCGGTGTGGAGTAAGCAGCATTTAGACCCTAGATACCCTCTTTCTGGTGTGTGGTCAGAATCTTCTGACTGCATTAGGTGAACTTGGACTTCCGAGTGTTTTTCTAAAATGCTGCCTACGGCCCTGATGACACGCAGACCATCCCTTCTGTGTTCGTGCAAGTTGTGTGATTGTATGTGCATGTCATGTGAATGTCTTAGTCAGTGTCTGGCATGTTTCTACTTCTGGACAATGAAGCTTGAAAGAATCCATCAATCTTTCATGTCATCTCAGAGAAAGGGGTTATCCCTCCATCACGGGGCTCTACTCCTCCTAGTGGTGATGAGACAGAACAAGAGGCACCCCCGTGTCTTTTTAACAACTTCACTTGTGCTCGTCTATCATCATGAGTTTTTATGTGCCCATCAACGCAGTGTAGATAAGGAATCGGCCATTAATGACTACACAATTAGAGTGAAGGCTTTAAAGGGCAATACATTTCAATTTAGGAACCATAAACCTAGTGAGTTGGTAACTAATTGTAAGTGCCTTTTGAGTAATGGGAGCCCTTTGAACTGAGGTCAGGATGACTCAAAATCTGTTTGAAACAGCTTTTACGCAGCTGCTTCACTGGTTTAGTTGCCCACTCATTCTGACAGACCACTGCATATCTCAAATGATATACAGACATTTTTCAAGTTTTAATTAAAAGACAGGCAAAGTGGCCCACAGCAGAGTTGTTTAGGAGTTCATGCCGGTGAGGGTGGAGACAATGCTATCCCAGTGAGACTGATATCTTTGGACAAAACGCCTCTCTCGCTCCATTTGTCAACATTTGTCTCTTTCCTGTTTCTGGTCCTCTCTCCCCATGTCCCGGCATCTGGACACCTTTGGGATGGAGGGGAGGAGAGGGGAGACACCTTGTTTCATCCCTCCCATCCCCGCTGTTCCCCAGGGGGGCATGGGTCGGTTTGTGATCTTGTGTCTCACATGATAGAGACATATCTAATCCTGTTAGGCATTAATATCTTACAGCGGACTAGAGGAGACAGCAGGGGGGAGAAAAGAGGAGAAGATGAAAGACAGGATGGTTGAGGAGAGAGGGGAATGTTTAAAAAGCACTAGCTCGGCCTCTATTTGCTGGCCCACATATTGGTTATGGTTTAGAGTATGCATTCGTGTGTTTGTGTTTCTGTGCCTGCATTCTCTCATGGGAACTTCCCGGCTGCTGCCGGCATATCTGACAGACTCCTCTCAAGGTGTTTTCCCCTCTCTGTCTTTCTGTATCTGCTCCATCTCTGCTCCCTGAGTGAGAAAGTTTACCCTCTAGGCCCCATCTGAGCTCCAGGCCCCCCAAGGCCTCTGCATTCCCAAAGCTCCTACACACTGGAGCCCCTCAGGCTCCCTGCTATACCACAGGGAATACTCCCCAAGAACCCCTAGGCCCCTCAGACTGTGGAGCAGCAGCTCTGCACAAGAGAGCTAGCCCAAGGGGAGGGGGGGGATGCTGTCTGGGAATACAACTACAAACATGCTTCACTTAACATTTAAACAGTCCCTGACAGCGCCTCCTGTTGGCGTAGCATTGTTTTTGCATGTAGGCCTCCTTGTAAGTTTCCTCTCTGGGGCCTTGACCTTGTTAACAATCCCTTGGGGCTCACAGAGGCCTCTGTGTGCTACATGTGCATTGACCTTTCCTGCTCCCGGAAGGTTAAGTAACGTCTTTTTGGCCCACAGCAGGAGCTTTATAGTGATGTTGGATGCACCTGGGACTTAACTGAATCACATAATAACAAAATAAAATCACTCCTTATCAGACCAAGTAAATGAAACGACTCTTTATTAAATATAACTCTAAAGCGTGAAGAAAGTAAAGGTTGGTACTTATAGGGTGAACTGTGCTTGTTTCTTGGCTTTCATTGTGTCAGCGAGGTTATATCACAAAAAGAAACCTTTTTGGGGGGGTTGCACGTGGATACGGAGGCTGTGAAGCTAGCAGGCCTGCTGTCCTACAGATGTCTTGGGCTGTGCGTTACCAGGTGTACGTCACCTGAGATTACCCACGCTGACACCCCTTGAAGGCAAACAGCCAGCAGTACAGCTGAGGGGGCATCTGGTGGCGTGTGTGCATGTGAGTGTGTGTGCGTGGATATGTGTGTTCAAGCATTCAGATTGGTGATAACGTTTGGCAGAATGGGACTGAGTGCAGACATTTGTTGTGTTATCAGACTTTACACTTTCTCCCCAGTATCTCAGAAATTTTCTCAGTCAATGCAAGGAATGTAGATCAGGTAGATCAATGTAGGGCTGAGGTCAGTGTCTCTTTGAGTGTGTGTGATAATGATAGCAGGACGTTTAAAGCACGGGTTCCTCACACTCTACACAGCCTTGGCAGTCTCCAGTTAAGAATGAACTGGAGTGAGTAAAATGTTCAGCTCCGCTGTCCCTCTGATCTTCCTCCACTTCCTGGCGCCCCTGCGGAGAGAGAACAAAGAGAAGCACTTCTTAATCAAAGTGCATTGGATTAAGCAGCAGAAAAAAACAGAACATCACAGAGATACTACCTCGCAGCCATTAAGTGGATTGGAAAACAACCTGAATCACCACTTCAAATGGGCAGTCTGTGACCCTGAAATAGGAGAATGGCATTTTAATCTTTCTGTTCGTTTGGCAAGTTGTCGAGATCCACTGAGGAAATGAAACGAGCAGATGTGTGCGTAGCCTACGTGCTGTATGTGTGTTTCTGTTGCGTATGAGTGAATGCCTTCAGTAAACGTGTACATGCAGCCAACAGCTAAATATACCACGTCTGTATGTGCATGTTTACATTGCTTTTCTAGGTAGGTGACATCGTTAGCCCACAGAGCCATGCAACAGCTCGTTCTTCCCACAAGGAGTCATATTTTATTAATATACCTGCTGTAGCTGAATCATCTCATCTCTTATAGACTTGCACACAAGCTGACACACAACTCCATTCACATCATGTATATTTGATGGGCCGGGTATACACCGAACAAGCCTTCCTGTTTCTCACTTTCCTTGATTTTAACCTATTTATTGTGGCCACTCAGTACCACTAAGGGCATGACTGAGGTGGACATGGATTATATGAAGGCTGAAGTGTAAAAGTGTAAGCAGTGTTATGGGTTCAGTCACACACACAAGTCCCATCTGCTGCACCGAAAAGGCTGACACTGCCATCATGTGGCTCGAGGATGTAAAAGCCTAAACTGGAGGCAATTATTTACAATAGGGACGTGTGTGTGTGTGTGTGTGTGTTGGGGCCCAGCCTAGGCAGAAGGGGGCAGTCAGTGAAGTACAGCCAGCTGACAGGGAGGTATGTGTCTTTTCTAATGAGATTTACCGGGCTCCAGATGTTCCTAGTTATGAAGATGTGTGTTGGAGATTTAGGAGGGTGAGGCCTGCACCCTGTCAGAGTCACAGTGGGGTGCTGTTTTAGTGTCTGTCACCCCCCTCACAACCCACCACCACCACTCATAGGTGGCCTCTTAACCTGACAACCCCAACACCTATTTTCTCTCACACACACACAAGCACACATCCTGAGCCAACGATGTGAATGAACATTTTATAAAAACATAGAAAATACAAAAGGAATGTCTAGAAAGGAAAGCAAATACACCACATATATACAAAGCAATTTGGTGAGTATAATGTATACTGTAAGAATGTGAAGATGTTCACATTCCCCAGAGAACAAATGATCTCTGTTCAATTTAACAACTCAAAAGACACATTGTCCATTTCCTAAATCCAGTTTACATTGTCCAGCACATTTTCAATATGACACAATTTTAACAATAATGACAGAAGCCAGTGCAAGTGTTCTAAAATATTCATTTATCAATATACATTTTCCTCATCTCACATAGAAAAAAATCTTCTTCTTGGCTCAGAATTACTGTGGTATTGGACCCTCTCAGAATGAGTTTTAACGTCAAATAACCAGAACGAGTGCTGGTTGAGGTGCATCTTGAAGATTTTGAGGATCATTGGAGTCTCTTCACTTCAGCTGGCTGAGGGAGGCATCAGCTGTGCTCGCCACTTCGGCAAGTCTGGCAAGGGACCACGATCGTTGACCAGGCTCCAGCATCTTTCTCTACTAGCTGGCACAACATATTGTCACCTTCCTCTTCATCCTTCTCCTCCTCTTCTCGCTGCTCAGATGGCAGGCTGCAGCTTGGTCAGGTTCCTCTGGTGCATGCTGTGGTGGCGCATCAGCTCGTCAGAGCGGGCAAACTTCTTCTGACAGTTGGACCAGCGGCAGGTAAAAGGCTTCTCACCTGACAAAGAGGGGACAAATGAGGAAAAACAAAACAAATCGTTGCTTTAGGGTGAATTCAACTCTCGGGATGCAAGCATGTGTGCTGTTGTATATGAGTTAAAGCCAGGGGGACCATCTAAACACAAAAAACCTCACTGGGAGAAGAATGGAGAGGTAGAAAATAAAGGTATACGCACTTGTTTTACCTGTATGAGTCCGAGTGTGCGTCTTAAGATGATCTGACCGTGAAAACTTTCTCTGACATGTCTCGCACTGAAAGGGCTTCACTCCTGCACAGAGGTAACAGTTGTTGTGGTGGCAAAGACAAAAATGAGAAGAGGGTGGGGTGAGGGTCAAAAGTTGAAATATATGATTAGATAGAGCAATAACTGTACAGGCTGCAAAGAATTACAATTGAAGTGTTCAGGGAGATTTTACAGTTTCAACACATTTTTGCGTGTAGTTTTTAATGAAACAAAAGTCCCTTCTAAAAATTCTAATCATTTAGAATTCACACATAACAAATTATTGAGTGAAAAATAATTAAGCTCAATAAATCAAATCAACTAATTAAATATGTCTCTTTTTTCTTGTTAGGTAATGTATTTGAACAAATAAGAGCTGCAGCAGACTTTTTGTTATAAAGCCCAGAATTATATGGTAACCAACATAAAGTTAACAACAATTTGTTGTTAGGCCTGTGTCAGAGAGGTCATTCTTGAAGCTGTAATTTGGGGTATTCTTGCACTGGATTACACTATATTGTATTAATGCTATTTTGTAACAATGATGATGGCCTCTATTTTCAAAGAAAGCAGACAGAGGCCTAGTTACAAAAAGAGAAGTGAGAGAGGGAACCGAGATTATAGCAAGGAATTCAGTAATTATGAGACCATGATTCCAATAACCAACACCCCCACAAGAGAAAATTTGGATTAGGGAATAAAAAATATGGGTTTTAAATATTGTTTTGTCATATTTTATTTATTCAGTTGACTGTTCGGTTACAGTTTTTTGTAATTTAATATTACCAAAACCGGTTTCATGGTTTTCTTTACATTGCTAGGAATACAATTCTGGTGGGGAAATACAAAATAATTTAAGTATTTATTTATTCAAATAAAAATTTGCTGAGTCAAAAACATACTTGAATATGCCTATAAAATAACAACCTTGGATTTTAAAGTTTTTTATATAATGGATATTTAAATCCCACCAAGGTTTCTAAAACTTCCAAATACCCAGAAGAAAAATATTGAGATGTTCAGTGTCCTCAACAGTAACGGCCGTGGTAGAGGGAACTCAGTAGCTCAACGCCGGTGTACCTGTGTGTCTGCGCTGGTGCCTCTTTAACTGGTCTGAGCGAGAGAAGCTCCGGCCACAGTCTGCGAAATCACACTGGTAAGGCTTCTCTCCTGCAAAATAAACCATCATCATCATCATCATCATCATCATCATCATTCAAATGATTATCAGTACCATTTGTACCACCAGTATTTTCCCTGTGCCAAGTTTCACATCTGTGCCACCATCATGTCAAAACCTTTTATGGCCATTTAAAAACCATTGTTTCTACCCTAGGACGTACCCCTCCCATTTTGTCTTTTTCAAACTTAACTTTAACAGTCTTTATAAAAAGCAGGGGTATAAATCACATCATCTCACCTGTGTGTTTGCGGCCATGCATCTGCAGATGTGACAGTTTGAAGTATCTCTTGCTGCAGCCAGGATAAGCACATACAAACGGACGCTTTTCGTTGGCCTCTCTCACAACGGGTGGAGCAATACCAGCTACCCGTCGAACATCCTTTAAGAAAGAGGAGAAGGAGAAGACAGGTGGCTTTATAGTAGAGAAGTTCATGTATGTATTTTTGTCTGTGTGTATGTGTGTGTGTTAACTCTGACTGACCTGAAGTCCTCTGAAGACACCGTGTGTGTGTATGTGGTACTGGGCACTGAGGAGCATCGGTGGAGGCGGGGCCGTGGGGTCACTGTCATAGCTGTTTGCATGGCCACTGCAGGGCAGAATTAATTCATGATTTAAGAATGAATTAAAACAAATCTCGAGTGCAAAACTGATATTTTGTTAGAGAATTCTTTCTCTCCGCCACAGCACACACACTCCTTAATCGTCACAATGACATAGCTATCCTTAAATTTACTTAACTCTATAACCAAGTCCTCGAAGAAGTGCGGTCCAGTCAAAGTGTCCTCACTTTGCAAAAATTCAAATTAGTTTTTAAAACAACAATAGAAGTACAAGACTGCACACAAACACGCACATATACACACATATGAATATGCTCGTCTCCACTTCCTGATTTCCCTAGGCAGCAGGCCAACAGCCATCTGGTCAAATCCTCCTCTTCCTCCTCTGCACTACCACAAACATTTGTCAAGACTGAAAAATACAGTGTGTTATTTAAAAGGAATTACAAAAAAGGCTCACCTCTTCATGGAAGATGCCAGGCTGTTCATCTGGTTCCATGTTACACAATCCAGCTGAGATGCCATTTGGTACAGGTTATCACTGAGTGAAACATACGGCACAGTCATCAGCATTTTTACATCTATGGTAAAATAAATAGATGTTTACTTGTTATTATCTTTAACAATATTATATTACATTTCCCCACAAGGGGAAAATACTGTATATGTCTCTGTTTTATTTTTCTTTCTTTCTTAATTAGATAAATTGGGGAAGTCCTGAAATTAGAAAAAAACAGACAATATTTATGTTACTGTGCATTCTTCCTGTCATTTCTCTTCCCTTGTGTGGATAATGAAGACGTTTTATTCAGGGGGAACTCCAAATTGCTTGCTTATTAACACATCCTGTCCACCCACCACACTCCTCACTGGCTTCATTAAAAAACATGGGCTCTGAGCCATTCTTTACCTTGGCACATCACACTAGTGCGCACGCACGCACGCACGCACACACACACGCACACACACGTACACAAATAAATCTGACAGAAACACACACACTTGGAGATGAGGTTGTGCACTCTGCGGGGGTGGGTGCCTCCGTGCCTAGTACACCATGGACCAGTGCATGACATCACTCTGTCCTCAGTATCATTATAAGGCGGGAATCAGTTTTGGGGGAATTCTGGACAGCATTCCTTGAGAAGGCCTTGAGGGAAGGATCGTGATGGCTCGCTAATCAGCTCTGAACTATGTTACACTGTGGAAAGACTCACTGATATCTGACATTTATTCACCATGTGTGTGTGTGTGTGACAGTGCGTGCATGTGGACACGGGCTGTGTTTGTTTGAGGGTTTCCAGTTCATGCCATGAGCTGCAACAACAGCAAAGTCTTCCTCCCTCTTATCAACTGCTGTTCCACTATTTGGGCTGCACATGTTCCTTTTCTCCAACAACATCGAAGGGCGGCATTCAAAGAATTTCATCCTAATTTACACTTTGAGATATTTTGCACCTAAATGAAAACGAGTTGGAAACACATTCAGAGATTAAAATAAGCAGATTCCCAGCCTTAACTACACACCCCACCCCCACACCCCACTTCACTTTCACTTCCAGTGAACTTGTCTCATTTACTTTTCTCCTCATTTTTCCTCAGGGTGGACTCAGACACACCAGCAGTAGATCACTCACTGTTTGTTTTGGCCTGCTGAGCACCAGTGGGCAGCACTTAACCTCAGAACAAATTAGGGTTCACAATCCAGACAGTGCAGAGAGAGACGCAGGGCTTAACATAGGATCAGAGAGAGTTCACACTTCTAAATATTACCGTCAGGCTGCATGTGGTGTTAGTGGAAAGAATCTGACACTGATGTGAGGAGTCTGAAAACTTTGAGAAGAGTGGGATTGCACAGAAAGGGGATTCAAGGTAGCAGGGGTCAAATAAAATGACTATAATAAATGCATGCAGGGACAAATAATCATACCTGTTGTAGTTTCTCAGTAGCAGAGCTTGGCTGCTCGGACAGGATTCTGAAGGATTGTGGCAACCAAACATTGGAGGAGGAGCCGGGTACTGCTGGTCAACTGAATATAAAAAAATACAAAAGATGCTTCAAAATAGGGCTGCAACTAACAATTATTTACAGTATCGATTAATCGTCTAATTAGGAGGGGAAAATAGAGGAAATTCCTTCTCCTAGAAGCAGACATATTCAAATACTTTGTTTTGTTCAACCTACACTTCAAAACACAGATCCTCGTTAACTTATCATAAAAGCCTAAGAAAACATGCAAATATTTACATTTGAGGAACTATACGCAGTGAATTTGTGGTATAAAAAATAACTTAAATGATTAACGAATAATTAAAATTGCTGCTAATTAATCCTCTTGTGATCGACTAATCGACAAAAGGTTTCAACTTCACTTTAAAAAGTTGCTAGTCATCAAAGTTCATATTTCCATTGCCCTTCAGCAGCTTAACATCTAATATAATTGAGCTGAAAAGTTTCCCAAGAATGATCTGGAATAAAAATGAAATGCATTATTTCATGTTCTCTTCATCGCAACAGACACAAAACGCATTTGAGTACACTTGTGAAAAAATATACTTTTTAAACAAATACCAGTTCATTTCAAAGACATATGCACACTTTTGTACATGCATGCATGCACAGACGCAGAACTCTTGTTTTCAAAGAGAGAACGGGTCAATCACAAACAGTGGTGCTTTCTCGGGTTCATGTAGTAATATTGGTCCCCAGACAGTTTTTGACATTCCAGCAGAGTCTCACAAAGCTGTTTCCTCAAGTTATCATTTCCAGAGTCATTAAGCATACGTGTGCTTAAAGAGCGAGGGGGAGATTTCGTTTATGTATGCATGCGTATATGAACGTGTGTGCAGACAAGATGGAGAGAGATGAAGGAAAATGGATAATAGCGATTATGTTGTGATATGAAAAATGACGGGTTACTTATATAACCTTGACATGACAGTCTTCCAGTCTGTGAGTCAATTTAGTGAAAACACTTCAGGATGCAGACAGTTACCTATGTTGTTTGGCGGTGACAGTGTGTCCTCGTGTTTGAAGGACAGGCTGGAGAGCTGAGGGGCGTGGTGAGACGGAGTGTGACCATAACTGGGGTTGCTGTCTAATCCCACCGCTCCATAACCTGAAAAGAGAAAACAAAAAGAGAAGCAATGCAAAGTTAAAATGGTCTTATTTGCCTGGCCGAGTCATTAGATTACTATCTCGCAAATGACTGTAACATTCTGCAGCTCTGCAAAGTCTCCAGTATCTCGTCAGTTATCTTAATCCCCTTGGTAGTAGCTCTTAAATCCCTGGCAGGGTTACCACAGAGAGACATTCATCAAACTACTAAATCCTCTTTCCTTGTAACATATTCTTTTTTTCCCCCATCTATCTTTGGCCTTGTGGTTGTAATATTTATGGCAGGTGGAAAAATATATTTGGCAAACACACCACAGACGGACTGAGATGAGCTACTGTAGAATATGCTCAGTAAAAAAAAACATGGTTGAGAAGTAATGAATTGCATGTATGTTAACTTAATTACAGTTATAAGACTGCAAAAAATGGTTATAGTAAGTACTGTGTACATATAGTTTTGCAATTATTCGAGTGTACTAGGTGGACAGACAGTTAAAGAAGAATGTTAGATTTGAGAAAGCCGTGTGAAAATTATCATGCAAGCACATTTAACCATGTGCAATGTTTATTTTAATGCACATGCAGTGTAGACATGTTGCTATATCCTGAGTCAGGACCAAGAGGGATGTTGAAAAGTTTCTAAGAAAAATCACTCACATGACTCTCTTATTAAAATCTCTGAAGCCTACAGAGCTTTTATTTTATCACATCATCAAAAACTACTTTCCACTGAGCAAACAAGACTCACTGCATACTGTTCCTGAAAGTCACACCGGCAGACACAGTCAGGTTTAAACCCCTGACCTCTGAGTAATGACCCCCAACAGACAACAGACCAGAGTGGTGTTTACAGTAAAGGTAGAGACATCATATCTATGTTAACACTTCACAGGAAGCCGAAATGAAATTTGATTCCAGATTACGATTCCAGATAAATAACAGCTTAACTCCCACTAATCGGTTTTGTGCAGGTCTACTAGGATTTTAAATATCCCAGAGGTATTGTTCAGAGTAGTAAATCAAGCTTGTGATTCACAGTTCATCACTTTCAGACTTTTTCCACTTAATTCTTATTTTTTGATATGGGAATTCTTCTAGAGAAATACAGAATAAAGAGCCCAATCCAATACATTTCTTTTCTTTAATTTGATTTCTAGCAGAGGAAGCTGGTTTGTTGCTCAACACAGGAGTTGTAGCCAAGGGACATGTATCCATGTTACATAAAATACCACTTGTACATGCCAATAAAACTCAAGCTAATCACTTACCTTATGATAATGGCTTGTTTTGACACAGAAAAAGTTCTATAGTAAAACTATCACAAATGTACTGTCAGTTGTACAAAACTATGTGCATGACAAAACTGCAAAGGATACATATATTACTTGTCTTGCTTGTTGATGCTATATTGAGTAAATGCTGACTCGTTTATTTTTAGTGTATGGCTTCAGCATCATTTGAATTTGAATCCTGCAACAACAAAAAAAAGCTGAACTTCAGATGGAAAGTTCACGAAAGTTTATTATTGCAATTATTTGCATTGCATTTGACAAAAAAACTATGCAGGTAAAACCTTATGATGCTGACTGGATGATTGGATTCAACCCAATAATAACTGAAGCCATAACCGTTGTTATGACTCCCCCAGTGACTAAAAATCTAATAATCACTTCTGCTGAAAACCCCTGCACACACTAGTGTAAAGGAACTTCAACCTCTGCCAGAGCATTACCAGAAAGCTGTCAACCCCATTCCTGACATGGGACAGAATGACCCAGTACAGCACATAACATCCTGCTCAGACACAACACAGTCAATGATCCCTAAACAGGCTTACCCTGGTTTCTGGGTGCAGGAGGACTGTCCATACAGCTAGGCAGGTAGGTTCCATTGGGAAACATCCGTGGTTGAGCTGCAGTCGGCTCTCCAAAGGCCCCAATTCGACAGGGGCCTGAGCCTGTAAACTGGCCTGAGAAGTGCACTGTGAAGGCCCCAAGTCCACAGTGAGGGTCCTCTATTGGGTCAGTGGTCCCCCAACCTGGTTCCTGCTTGATGAGGGAGTGGTGAGAGGGCAGGGAGTTGTAGGGAGAGCCAGGGTGGAGGTCCAGCAGTTGGGTCCACTGGCCGCCACCAACAGACATCCCACAGCCACCACCTGCTCCTGGTAAGGATGGCACAGGAGGTGCTGGAGGTAAGAGGGTCAGATCTCGAACTTCTGACCCCATCGACATGGCTCCACACGGTTCAGTCAACATTTGTGAAGGAGGTTTGAGACAGTCCAAAGAAGGAGTGACGGTATTCCAGCAGAAGGGACAGCTGGGAGACTAAAAAGTCACACAGTAATAAACTCCTGAAAGTTTAACAGAAGCACAACCTGAAGAAACAACAAGCATGGAGCAAACTCTCCTGCAGAAACAAACATCAGTGGTCACAATACACTATAGGAGCCATCTTTCCCGCCAGAAGTGAAAAGAACTGAATAATGAAAATAAATGAAGTAGCGGTGATGACCATAGTCTGGATGCCGAATCTTAGGGCTCCCTGGGTAACTGCAGTGGGTTTGGAGTGAGAGTCAATGCCTTGTCCCTCTGTCTCTATAATGTCTGACTTGCCTTACTCTCCTGAAGGCTCAAATACTGCAAAACTCATTGGACAGGGGGAGGAGTAAAGGAGACTGAGAAGAAGATGACTCCCTTGCCTTGCCCTGCACTGCACTTCTGAGTAGATTCTGACTAACGTCACATTTGCATGGGCGGGTGTTGCTCTTCATCCTTTGTCCAAGTTCAAGTGTTGTTCATATTGAGTGTTTATGTTAGCGTGTATGAATAAGTGTCTGCATGGAGGAGAGAGGTGTTTTTGTTTAACTTCTTTAAAAATGAACAACTTTGTTTTAAGAATGAAACAGCCACATGAGCATTACTTAGTAAGTAAAAGATTGGTTGGTTAACCCTTGTGCAACCCTGTGGAGAAGACACTGGGTCAAGACAATGGGCCACTGGGTCAATATGACCCGGCAAGGTAGCTCAAGGGTTAAAGTCCTCATAATGCCAATTTCCATGTTTGCACACATTAATATAATAATTGATTGTTTTTCATATTCAAAGTTTAACAAACATTAAAAATAAAATGTAATTTCAAGAATAGCAGAACTGAAGTGTTTTGTACACTTCCTCTCAGTCGTTCATCATTATTCCTCCTCACTCCTCTGACTCATCAGTTTACTGAAACATACTCCACTTTCAAAATAAATTGACGTAAACAAAAGACACCAGAAAAGCGAGACTCAGAAGATAACAAAACATCTCAGTTTTGGTAAGGTTATATCTTCACTAATGTCTTAAATCTGATGTTTACATATCCAATGTTAGTTCTTTTTTATTTTTTATTTTTTTCAATATATCCGAGGCATTTTCTCAATAACATGTTTAAAAATAGTGCTGGATTAAATCAGAATTAATGAATATGTAGATTAAGTAATTATTACTCAAAATGTAAAATGTTTAAGCAAGCCGAAAATGTGTTCCGAATTTACCCATTTTGGAAATAGTACTGTTTTGCTAAAAGCAACTTGCATAAACTGCACGGCCTTGGAGCAAAGCCACATCACACAAAAAGATAATTATTTATTAGTCGAAGAGAGGGGGAGCTGTGTGTGAGCGCTTAAGAGATAGAGGTTTTGACCTTAACTCAATGTGGAACTGCACAGGAATGCAGTAACTTGGAATATGCCTATAAATTCAAGACAGCTGCTGTGGATCTTTGTCAGATCAGCAGTCGGGTTCCTCCTTTCCTTAAAAGCTTGAAACAATGACAAAGTATTCAGTAGCTTTTTAAAAATATACCTTGCTAAATTCAGTGTAGCACATTTCACTGTTGGTATTACTGTAAAAGCCGATATAACAAGACTTAAAAAGTGATTACATATTAGTTAACTACAGGTTATGAAATGATCAAAAACATCATATTGGAGATGGAGAAACACTATTGGCCATGGTCATCATGTTTATCAAGACATCGGTTATTACTTTGTTTTTGCTTATTACTTAATGAAAATTTGAAAAGAAAATCCCTTTTATGACAGAAACATATTTACCCTTTGCTTCACTTTACAGTCTTTGTGGGCATTATGCTTAAAGTTCAGTACTCCAGCTCAAGCTGTTTAAATGACTTACTCTTTACCCCTGAACTAACTGAGACACCCATTGAACACCTTTACCATTTAGACCACAACTAATAATATTGTTTTACACTATCCACCTTTTAGTGATTTCACTAAAAAGGGGGCACTAGAAATGGGCAAAGAGAAGAAAAAAGGACATAAATGCAGAGAGAGAAGTCAAAAGTCACTGTAAGAGTGATGAAACCAGCTGTCAAACTGCTGAGGCAGCGTTAACAAAGGCTTTTGTTTTGCACAATGTCACTGACGTATCTTTCATTGTCCTCCTAATTCCAGCTGTGGGCACTTTCTTGTTATAAGTGTATTGATTACAGTGTGACTGGATAGTAAATATTCAGGATGCTGGTGCAAAACCGTGTAGTTTCGACCAGCAGCTTGATGCCAAAACCCTACTTTGTATTCCGTGTTCATCTAACGCTTAATCTGTCATTTTGAGAATATCCCATGAACATTATTTAAGGATCGGGCTATGCTCAAACAGAACTAGTTTGTACGACATGTTGTCAGCTATGAATTTCGGATTGTCAGTTTCAGAAAGTAACAGAAATTGTTGGACACTATTTGACCATTCGACAAACACACTGGCAGGTTAACCTTTCTGGGACTACATTTTTCCCTGTTTTTGCTAAACAAGGAAATATATGACTTACAGTTTGAGCGTATCTGATGACATCCATTACAACGGTCAAAACCTTACAAATACCTCTAAAAAGTAAACAGATTAATCTGGGTGGTTTGTGGTCACAGAGAAGATAAAATGTCTCTCTGACTTTACTCTATTCTGGGAAATAAACCAGTGCAAAGGCAGACCGGTACGCCTGAGGAACACCCACACATTCAAGAGGATGTCCACGTAGCTAACTTCAAAATAGCAGCAAAGAAAATTGATTTCTCCCAAAACAATTGGAAAACCCTTCTGTGGTCCACCCACTACAAACAAACACAACTTAAAATAATGTACTGCGTGTACAAAAGGTTGTAGCACAATTAGAAGTATCTTGCCAAAAATCAGAGAGAGTGAAAGGAAATGCAGTGCCTCTGAGCCAAGGCAAATGCTGGCTGTGCCTTCCCCAGCGGAGTCTTTAGCGGGGATTCATCAAAGGTGACGGGGGCTGGGAGAAAACAACCCTTTCAGCTCCTATGACGGATGGCAGTCCCCAAACACACCCATTCTTCAGATCAATCTCTGGTTAACTCGGGGTCTAAAACAACACCACTGTGCTGAGGAAGGGAAATGGTCAATGCTGCCTATGACCCTTGACAAGAAATACACAAGTCTTAAACTTTCTACAGCATGATGAGTACGAGGGAATTTGAGAAGGGTTTGTTTCAGCCAGAGAGACGTTTGATAAACTACACAGATATGTGACCTGGCAGGGCACATGACAAAGAAATAACTTTTAATAAACATCTGTTTTCATGTTACTACACCTGAAGATAGGCCGTTTATTGAGTTGCTTATTTTTTGAATCAGGAGCACTGGTGATTTAATATGACATGATTTATTTACACATTTAAATATTAGCAATCAGTATTAAAATGGCTGTGATATGATCATCAACACGGCCCGCAGGAGAGGACTGCCAAAGAGCTGCAGGTGTTATTTTGATGTGCTGACAGTGGCATAAAAAAAGGCCCAGTCCTTCACTTCTCTGTGTGGGCATGGAAACAAACTGATAACAAACCCAACAGCAGAGTGTTATAATGTTTCATCATTTCCCTCCTATCTGTCTATGGCCTCTAGGAAATGGTTACTATTTAAAACAAAACCCAGGCAGAACAATATTCCTCTCTCTTCCTTTGATTCTTTCTCAGAGCACTATTTGGAAGTTTTCGACAGCCAGGCTTCTGCTTTGAGATAACAAAATCTGACCACACTGGTCACTCGTGACTTTATACATTTAATGATACATTTGGAAACATTTATATTATACCCAAAATGTATTTGTCTTGAAGACAATGTCAGACTGTGCTTTAAACAGCAAGTACATTGTTTCTTATCCCTATTACCCACATGAAAAACAACAATCCTCAGTTTTTAATTTTCTCTCATATCATCTCTGAGCGCTCTTCAAAGTCTTGCATATCAGGTTGGAGATAAGAAACCCAGAAGAAATATCTGTGGGAAAGCAGGCATGTCCATGGTTCATGAGTCAGACACAACACTGGTCCAGTGATCTTTCACACACCCGTTCTCTTCTTCTTGTTGATGATCACTTTTCCCCTTTATCACCCCCCCTCCGGGGGGGGGGGGGGGGGGGGGGGGG
>JAVQJD010106565.1:0-22286 GCA_036023655.1 Nannoperca australis
ACTCTAGACAGACAGACACACAGAGCCACAGCGAGACAGAGAGACAGACAGAGAGAAAAGGGATGGAGGAATTAAAATAACTGTAAAACTGGGCCGGTGAGGTGGAAATGGATCCACGGGGACACTGTGTGTGTGTGTGTGTGTGTGTGTGTGTTGTTTTAGCTGGGCTGGCCTTGGATTCCTTGCTGACCTTTAAAAAGACAGCAGCTGGTCGTCTCTTAACAGTTTTTAAGTTTCGGTTTGTGTTCTGGTTCGACCACGACGATCTGAAAAGCAGATGGAGGAGGAGGGGGGGGGGAAGAGAGAGAGAGAGAGAGAGAGAGAGAGAGACACTCCTCAGTCGTTCATCGACCTCTCTGGAAGGACCGAGGAGCCGAGAGGTAAAAAAGACAGAAAAATGGCTAGAGAGAAATGAATTTGGCAAATATTTATTTTTGTTCTGGTGAGCCTTTCATCCGAATAAAGCTTTCACTTCGACTGAGGAAGAAAGAGAAAAGTAAAACTGTGAGTTTGGCCCGAGCTGCGTTCTTTTTAACTTTCACGCCAAGAAAAAAACACTTTGAATTTAGTTGAAAGGAGTTTTCAGAGAAAGTTGGAGAAAAAACTTCTTGCACATGTCTCATTATTTAGAGTAGATCTCATCAAGTGGCTGCTGCCATCATGGGCCTTACAGAGCAGCTACAACGACCCGTTTCAGCTTGGTTATGATGTTTTAAACATACATTCAAACTCAAACTCAATCTCCACCACGTGGTGGTGTCATTTCCAGGCTCGCTTCCAGCTTCGCGCCCACTGTTTACCGTGCAGGACATCGGATATTCTGCTAAAACCCTCTTCACCGCCGGTCTGCTGCTAGCTAACGTTACGCTAATTACATGTTAAAAAGCACCTGTAACTGTCTTTTGTATCTTTCCATCATTAATGCTACTTGTCGCTAAAATAATGCATTATAGGGCTGCAACTAATTGTTTCTATACACGATTTATCTGTGGATTTTCAATAAATCCACTCTCTGCTGAGACAATAAAATGTATAAATAAACGTCCACAACCGCAAAACATTGAATTTACAGTCACATATAAAAACTGCCACCACTAAACCAAACCAATGTCTTTGTTTGTTGTTTGGTGCTGAACATTTGAAAAGAAAGTCTTTCATCTTTCTTTGTGTAACTGAGATTATGAAAAAAGGTTAAAAGACTCTTGACAATGACGCAAAAATAGCAAAAAACAGACGCCAAGGTCTCCACAGGGAGGGATGATGGATGGATGGAGGGGTGATTCACACGGAGAGAGCGAGGGATGGAGGGACGAGGCGATGAGACATGAAGGATTGTGTGATATGCCATCCTCAGGTCTGCTTTACTAAAATTTCACAGCCTAAACGTGCAAAGGTCAGCGGTTATTAGCGGCAGGCCCCGAGGAGCACGGGTGCGTGTCCGTGTATGCAAATACGCGTGAGACAGACAGACAGACAGACAGCAAGTGTGAAGGCTTGCATGTCACACCTTTCTGCTCTAAATGCCATGTAGCCTGCCATTAGTGTCGTTGCTGTATCACCCCCACGGGGCTCGGGGCGCGTCTGCAAATGTGACCCGACGCTCCCTTCACTGCTTCCATCTACAAGAAACCAGTTGAAATGCCTCCACCCGACGCTCCTACCTTTTTATTTAGGGTGTCTCACAGCGTGTTCTTCCTCCTGGCGAAGCTCGGATTATTAATACACAATTATAAAAACTCATAAAATAAGATTACAAACCTCAAAAGGTCACCTAGTTAGTACGTGTTTAATGACATGTGGTGGTGGAAAGCCATACGTCGACTCTACCTGCACAAACTATTAGCATTACCGTCTAGTGGACACGTCTCAAACCCCCCAAAAAACCTCAAAAGCATCTCCACTGCGTCTCTGAGCTGCAGCGTGGGGGGCTTTTATTGTGAAGGGAAGGGATTGATTGATCATTACCGGCCCTTTAAAAACCTTACTAATCATGCTAATTGACTCAACTGGACGGAGATGACCTGCGTGTCCGCCGAGATGCTCTGCTTTGCAACTGAAATGTCACCTCGTTGCGGTTCTTTTGCTCGTACTAAGCAGAACGAATGCGGTGTAAGTGCATGCAGCGCGCCGCTCCACCTGATGTATTCTGGGCCGCGGCGGTGTCCCAGTTGTGTGCAGCGGCGGCTCCTGGGTGTTGCGCGGCAGGTGAAGGGTGTCTGGTGACAAAATGCCTGGTGTGTAGCCTATTTTCCGGGTTTTGACCTTCCCTGAATTTACCGCTGTGAGGAGAACGAAGATGAATTGGAGCGCGGCGGCTGTCCACTCGCAGGACACAAGAAGAGACTAACTGATGGATATTAAGTCTTTCTGTTGTATTTCTGCTCCCCGTCTCTCGTCTGGAGTGTGTGTGTGAAGTCAACTCAAATAACAGCAGTGCTGATTGTCTGCCGTTTAACCTGCGCAACACAGAAACACAACACGCCACTGACAAACTGAACCCGAGGAAAATGTGTTCCAGTCAACGCCGAAGCAGAGAAAGATTCAATCTGAAACCTCCAGCAGCTCCAGACATGAGGGGGTTTGTTCTTCCAGGTCATCAAGGGTTAAAAGCTCCCTCTCACACACACACACACACACACACACACACACACACACACACACACAGCTAACATACAAGCGTTACAATATTGTCGTTACATTCGAGCCAATAAAGCTAATTGAATTGAAAGTGAAAAGCCGGTACGTCAACATCCAACGTGGTGGTAACTACAGAGTGTGTGTTAAGATACGGTTGTATACAAAGTTGATTTACGTGTGAACAGGAAGTTGCAGGATGCACTTGCAAACAGATGTACAGATTTCTACAGGATTTGTTTTTTTAATACAAACCTGGACCCAGTACAGCACATGTTTCCCCCAATACGACTTTAGTAACATGTGGATTTGTAGAGGCCATGCAAGTTTCTGCCTTTAACTACAGATTTAGTGATCTGGAACTTTTTGCTCAGCAGTTTAAGTTCCTTTTTTTATATTAATATTTTCTGTGACTAAAATGACAGATTTTGAGGATTGTGCATCGTTACAGCTGACCGTCTTTATTATTAGGTTGTTAAACTGTTCTGTCAATGTTATCATTGGCAGCTTATTGATTATTGGGTAGCAGAAGTTTCCAGTACACATGTGGGGAAGGACAGAATCCTATAACGTCACATATCAATATATTACACTGGGAACGTGAAAATGCTGTATTTTAATGAACTGGAGCTGATGATGTTTGTTTGGTTTCAGTTACAGATTTGTTATTTGTTGTTTTTATAATTTTTAGACAACTTGACCCCCACCCACACCCCCACCCTCAATAAACTTCACCATGTGGAGAGACAGTAGGTCTGGTGCATTTTATATAATTTAGTAGTTATTGTGTACTTGTTTCATGAGACAGAAAATCATTTCAGAGGGCGTGTGAGACAGAAAGAAAGGTGAGCTATGCACACGCACACACACACACACACACACACAATACCAGATGAAAATTGAAATGGGAGGAAGAATCAATATTTCCATTCAAACGTCGGTTTCATTTTCTCCAGATTAGAGGAGACGGTTTCTCTCTGTTCCATCACCAACCAACGCTGTCACTGTGTGTGTGTGTGTGTGTGTGTGTGTGTGTGTGTGTATAAAAGAGATCCCAGAGTCCTCACAGCGATGGAAAAAGATGAAGATTTGCAACATGAGGCCACTGAGGGGTCTCCATAGGTAACATAAATGTGTGTGCACGTGTGAGAGTGTGCACGTGAAAGACAGCGCGAGCTTGTCCCTATTTGGTACATTCCATTTCCAGCGTCCAAATAAACTGTCAGCCCTGGGACGGCAGATAAAGAGTGTGTGTGTCACAATATTTGTCTTGTGTTATTGGAGCTCTGAGGCCACAGAGTCTTCTATAAACACCCAGCTGTGAATTATTCAACAAACAAACACACACACACACACGAGAAACACGCATACACACACATTCAGACACAATATATATTTTAAAAAGATGGACAGATGATATTCAAGTCGCTACATGAACACACACACCTGCCAAGAGATAATAGGTATTTCAGTCCAACCATGAAACACACACACACACACACACACACACACACACACACACAAACAAATCTAAAAGTGTGTAAATTTGAGTGTTGAAAGGAGAAAAATGCTGATGGATTTAATTAACTAATTAACTTTGGAAACACAGAGAGAGAGCGAGAGAGAGAGAGAATTTCATTTTCCTCAGCTTAAGTGGATTTGGCTGCTGGTCAGTTCAGTGGAAGGTGAATCACAAGCTGCGGTTGAATTAAACGGCGTGCTGACACCTACAGCTGGTTCTGAGGTACTGCGTGAAGCTTCACCTGGGCCCCATCTCCACCCACGCTTCACCTGAGTAAAACCAGTAAAACCTCAAGTGGTCCAAACTGCGGCTGCTGACCTTCAGTCCTCCAAGAGGTCTCATGTGCCACCAATTGATTGATTGATTGAAATGTCTTCTCTGCCCCCTTCCCCCCCCAGATCAAATTCCTATTCAGATTCAAGGTTCTTGTGCTGTGCATGGTGAGGCAGCGGTCTACATCAGAGGTCTACAGCAGGTCTCTGAGCTCCTTCGATCAGGGTTGTTCCTCGCTGCAGGCGGAAAACTAAAAGGACGCTGTGACTTTGAAGGAGCGCTCTTATTTTAATGCGTTTCTGTTTTTATGGTGTTTATGTCTGTATTTATTTTGGTTGCTCTAAAAGGTGCTATAAAAATAATGTTACATCACCAACATGGATAAAATAAAAATACATTTTTATTTTCTATTAACTCATGCACTCAAATTATTATTCCAAGAGAATACAGACATTTTGACTACTGTGTGTCGACTTCTTAATTTATGATTTTGGAAACTACAACGTCAGAAAAGAAAGATTCCAGTCACACACACACACTGTTACTCTCAACTCAAACAACATATAACATGAGGGACTAATCTACGCTTTCCTCTCATGGAAACTGTTACACAGGCAGCAAAATAACACCAGAGAAGAAACGAGTGGAGAGAGAGAGGCAGGAAGGAAGGAAGGAAGAGGAGGAGAGAAGGTGCAGCGACATCAGGGAAGCAGAGAGTAAAATGAATATGAATGCATGTATGGTAATCAATAACCTCCAATACCAACATCTTCATACAGTACAGGCATGAGAATGAGGCTGGAGGGTATAACAATCTGGCACAGCAGCTTAAACCAGCCAACGTGACAACAGACTGACACCTGGCAGGTGCATCAATACATCCATTAAAGTCACAGCAACCGCAGCACCAACCTAAAAGCACCAGGGCTGCAACTAAGATCATCATCAATGCATCCGATTCCAAGCTTTCAGGTAATGGAAACAAACATTTTTAGATCTATTAAAGCCCAGCACGATTCCCCAGAGCCCAAAGTGTCGACATTCAATTTAAAATGATCTAAAAACAGCAAACGGTCACATTTGAGAAGCCGGAAACAGCGAATGTTCAGAATTTAAGGTAATAGCTGTTGATTCATTTGTAACTAAGTACATTTAGAGGTACTCCTACTTTACTTGGGTATTCTTTATACCTCTACTACTTTGTACATATTGTACATTTCATTTACATCTTTTGTTAGTTTCCAGACTCAGATGTTAATATAAAATATAAACTCAACTAACCGAGTACTTCTACTTTTGGTACTTTAAGTATATTTTGATGCAAATACTTATGTACTTTTGCTTTTGTAAGATAATATATGCAGGCCGTTAATTTTTGTATTTTTACACAATGTTATTACTACTTTTACTTAAGAAAAACATCTGAATTCTTCTTCCAACACTGACCAAATGTCTGTAAGGGAAATACGCCCCCAAAGTAGCTCAAACAGCTTACCTCTGATGATTGGTGGCAGGTTACAGGGCCGCCTTCAGGACATCGTTCATCGTGGGAGAAACAGACATCCAGTAGGTCAACAAGTGATGGAAAGTCCTTGTTTTTAAACTTCCAAACAAACACGGTAACGTTGTTTTGCCTGCGTCCTCTCCGCGGTTGTTTGGTCGTTAATTGGCAGCCATGTTTGTTTTTTGTTGTTTGGTTTGTTAGCTAGCTAAGCGCGGGAGCAGGTATCTTCGGGAATGTCGGCATAATTTGAACTCTTCTTCTTCTTCTTCTCCTCCTCCTCGCAACATAATTTTGCGACAAAGTTAATAAAACTTGTGCCATATAAACTTGTGCCCCATTAGAAGCAGCTAAGTTAGCTTTTAGCTTCCGTTCTCGAGTGAAGGATGACGACCAGGGCCAGATGAACTGTTGACCTTTGACCCTTCGCTCAGCCACGCCCCCTTAGTTACGGTTGCTACGCCTGCCAAGCGTAGCTAGCATGACAATGTAATATACAATTTTCCAACATCAGGTAAAAATAACAAATGTCGCTGGCAGATTTTATTAGCTGTAGTTAGCTAACAAGCACCAATAAAAGGTTTTGACTAGCCACCAACCAACCTCTGTAAAATTAGTATTGAATATTTTGCAACTGCTGACCTTTGACCTTTCGCTCAGCCACGCCCCCTTAGTTACGGTTGCTACGCCTGCCAAGCGAAGCTAGCATAACAAATAATTAAGCAGTTAGCAGTAGCGCATTTACTACTCAAATTTCTCGTATTTTTGATACTTGATGTACATTATTTAAACACCAGTTGAAATGACAAATGTCACTGGCAGATTTTATTAGCTGTAGGTAACTAGCAAGCACCAGTAAAGACTTTTTCACTAGACACCAACTAAACTCTAAAATAGTATTTAGATAGTAAATAGTATTTTGTTTACTCAATTGAAGGAGTAGTTTGACGTTTTGTAAAATATGCTTATTAATTTTAGAGGGTAAGATTAAATAAATCAATACCATTCTCATGTTTGTGTGTAGCTGGAGCTGAGATACAATTAGCATTGCTTAGCATTAAGATTTGGAGAAGCTAGCCCGGCTCTGTCTGAAGTTCAATTTCTGTTTTATTAATTAATCTTAATTACATCTTAATCTGTAATTGGACAAAAATATGATTAGTACAATGATACTGTGATTTTAACTTTTATGTCACAATTAAAAATGTGACATAAAATCAAGTTACACAAGAATTAAAATCAATGCCCTTTATTTACTGCAATAAGTATTACTTTTTAAAATGAACTATTAATAAAGCAAGTCTAAAACTCTGCTTCCCTCTACTGGTCTGAAGTGTAAGTTTCACCCACATGGTTGTAAATACTCTGTAAAATCATTATTTTATTGATAATGTGGCTGTTGTGAAGCACTTTGAGACTGCAGCATTTACATTGTGAATCAACTTACTTTGAGAAGATGGTGTGAAACGTGGAAATGATCAGAGTTTTCAAACCTGTGTTTATTGATCCACTGATGCGTCCGCTCATGGTTTCAAAGCAACTCCAATACAAACACAGCAGGCATTTTAATACAGAATAGAAATCTATAAAAACACACATTTACACACAAAATTCGCAACAAAAAAAACACACACACAAACCTTCATCAGCTTGGGAGTCCACACAAACACACGCGCACACACACACCTTAAATAGCAGCTTTTCAACAGCGCACACACAAGCAGGACAAAACAATAAATGAATCATAATAAGACTCAAACTACTACAGAAACAAACCAGAGACATTTAAAAACAAAAGGTAGCTCATGTTGTATTTAGTCATTAAAAGGGAATTTCACTGAATCTGAGACTTCAAGGAAAAACTAATCTGGTTTGCAGATGGTTGAAAGGTCAGAAATAAAACATTAGGAAATAAAACATTAAAAATACTGAAAAGGAAAAGAAATCCTCCATCAGGATCTATACCGACTGCTGACTGATCAGTTCTCAGTAAACACACGAAGAGGGTCAATCATAGAAACCAGAAAATACAGCAAACATTCACACTTGAGAAGCTGTCAACAGAAGATATTCTCAACAAAACATCTTTAATCCACATTGTTGATTCGTTTTATTGATCGAATGACTGATAGATCGTTTTTCTGTTTTTTTTTCTTATTTAAAAGCCAGATTTCTGACTTCTGTCTTTGTGGACTTAATTTGAATGCTGTCAGCAGTTCTGTATCATAACCGATAAAAACTATGAACCGAAATGAAGACTTTAAAACCTGCTGTGAAGATCTGATCAGGGAAACGAGGCGTTTAACCTCCGTTTGAAGAAGCTGCAGACTGCTTTCACTAAGAGTTTCCTTCCAGACAGGAACCAGGGCTCACAGCTCCGTCTTCTGCCCAGACAGAGGCATCTGTGGCTGGACGTCCTCGTCCGACGACATCCCTGCGTCCAGCTTCTCCACCGGAGCTTTGCTCTTTTTCTTCTTCTTCACCTTCTTCTCCTTCTTCTTCTTGGTGGTCTTCTCGCCCTCCGAGCTGCCGTCGCCTCGCTTCTCTCCTTCCTCGTTCTTCCCCTTTCCCTTCTTCTTTTTCTTCTTCTTCTTGTCCTCCGCAATGGCTGCCTGGTCTCCCTTCTTCATCTTTCTGCTCCAATCCTCACTCAGGCAGGCTGGACAGAAAGAAAGGGAGGGGGATAAAGAGGACACAAAGCAAAGAACAGAGGGGGGAGGAAATGATGGAGGGAGAAAGCATGAAAGAAAAGAGTGTGTGTGTGTGTGTGTGTTACCTTTGTCTTGTCCTTTGAGGACATGTTTCTCACACAGGTAAGTGGTCAGGTCCTCCTCTTGGCTTCCTTTGTACCATTCCTCAATCACGTCCTCGTACTTCTCTACCAACACATCACACTGACACACACACACACACACACACACACACACACACACACACACACAATAAAGACGTACAACAATAAATGATGAAGATTTGTAGTTGTTGAACTCTTGTTTAGTTTTATCTAAAGATTTGACCTGAAAACACCTGTTTTTTAAGGTCGGCCACTTCTGCCGAAGTCTCGTTCCACAGCTCGTAGGGAATATCCATCACCACGTTCACCCCTTTATTCACCAAACCATGAAGGGTGGAGAAGGTCTCTGACATGCCCTGCAGACAGACAGACAGGCAGACAGACAGACAGGCAGATGTTTGTACCATGAGACATTTAGTTTACATGGAATATATAATAACTGCTTTTATCTTGAAGCAAGTGGAACAAGTTTTGACTTTCAGTTATCCACATAACTAGCTTGTCCAGGTCGATATGGTGTGTGTGTGTGTGTGTGTGTGTGTGTGTGTGTGTGTGTGTGTGTGTGTGTGTGTGTGTGTGCGTGTGTGTGTGTGTGGCACGTGCGCATGTGAAATGATGAAATCCACAGCCAAAGGCGACATTCCTGCAGGCTGGATGAGGCCCACTGAGAACCTTAACAGCCACTGAAGGTCATAAACTGCAAGGACAGAGGTTCTGTTATTGTTAGGGTAACTGAATGGCAGGAGTAGCCCAAGGCTTTAAGTATTTGTCTAAACTATAATATAATGTTTGACTGCATGGCATTAAAAACAATTACCATTCAAATGGATGCTGCTGCTCTTTAAGACGTGTATTGTTTCTAAACAAAGAATATTCTTTTACTTTATTGACAATCTCACTGATTCAGAGCATACATAACATTTAGCTCTTTAAATCCCATAATTACAAAGAAAAAAAGAAAAAAAACTACAAAGCTTTCAGCAATACAAATCTCCCCTTTAAAATGCAGCTAAAAATAATGGAGAGGCAGAGTTCAAATCTAGTTAAAGGGACGGCAAGACGAAAGCACAAAGTCTTCTCTTCAAAGTAACAGCACAAGTTACATGCAAGCAGTTCATAGCTGCCTTTCCATCAGTGCTTTTAATTTAGGTCTTTGCTTCTGCAACGTTATTGTGGAAACATTCCAAGAGCTTTTAAAGCGTTGGACGCAGGTCGTTGCATTTCTGGCTGAAACATCACCATGTTGGTTGTTGGATGATTGATTTATAACTGTTGGAAAATGAGTTAGCCAGTGAATAACAGTGTTTTTAAATTGTTTGTTAGAAAGAATAGTAGACCAGAATTCTGAAGTGTTTTTTCTTGATTGATGACGATTTGTGGTGGTTATTTCTTATTGTTTTTGGTGATATAGCAATAGTTTTTGAAAGCGATTCGTTTCTATTTTTATTGAGAAAAAATAACTATAGTAAATAAAAGCCATGGCGGTAACAGCTTTCAGGTAAAACCATAGATGGCCACAAAGCCTAATATCAATACATTCTGACTAGAGCATGATTTAATGAAAGTAGATACAGAAATGTAGCTGCAGGGGTTTAGTAAAATAAACTCAAAAAACATTTACTGAAGTCTAAATCAGTATGCTATCAGATCTGTATGTGATGGAAATCATGAAGCTGGATGACGCAAGTGAAGAACCTTCAGGAGACCTGGACATACGACTTACGTAGAAGCATATTCTGAAGCTCCAGGAGAATCAAGATCAGCAGTTCAATGGAACACTGTGTATTGCTGCCCAGTGCTGAAGGTTACTTTCTGCTGAGAAGCACTGAACCCTGTGCTAGACATAGAGATTCACTGCATGTCCTAATAAGGTGATTCCTCATCCTGCTAAAGATGTGTGAATATTCTTTTAGGTGTTGGGTCCTAAACAAGAAACTATGCTTCCGAAAGTCACGTTGAATGTCACTTCTCGTCATGTTTGGTGCATATTTCAGAGACAAAGAGGCGACAGCGTATCAGTGTGGAGTCTGGGGCATAACGCCATCTATCTCCAACAACCTTGGTCTCCGGGAGCCAGCCTTGCCTTATGAGGACAGCTGCACCCTGTTCAGTCATCCTTGGAGACAGAGAGCTGAACTGTTGCTCTGACGAGACAGTACATGATGTAATGCTTTTAGATTTACAGATGACCCGAACATGACCTGAGGAGCCTCTGTGTCCTATTACCTTTTAGCCTAAAAAGAAAGAAAATTCACACCATACACTTTATTAAATGACATACGCACTGAAACAACTTTGGTTAGACATTGCTTTCACCAGACATCCATGCAGGGTTATTATAAAAATATCAGAAATGTCACCATCAGATAGTGTGTGTTTTTTTATAATTAACTTTAGCTTAGAGTGTAAATTCACACGTTTTCTTTCTGTTCTGCTCTCTCTTCTGCACAACTGATGTTTCATCCCACAGCGAGACACTTTGAAACATTCAGGTGTTTGCTTAACTTAAAAGTGTTATAAGATAAAAGGTCTGATGAACTTACAGATATGCGTACCTAATTTGGCAGAGTGGCTCATTAGGTAGAAAACAGTGGGCTAATTAACCCAGGAAATCACGCTAGCCAGGTGTGTCACACAATGGCCAACTTCAAGCTTAAAGGCAGCACGCCGAGAAAACAGTTTTATAGCTGTCTCATGTCATTGTGGGATCAAGTGACCATGTATCCTCCTGCTGAAGGGCCCTGTGGTCGTGCCTGCAGCCCCTCTTTAACATCAAAAGGATGAGTTCGCTCAGGTGAGTGGTCTAAGTGGGGGTTGGGGTGGATGTATAGCAATGCCCTCGAAATGGCCATTAAGTTAATTCCTTTACAGGTAAAAAGACAAAAAACATCCACATCCAAGCACGGCAGCAGCCCTAAAAGAGAACACAAAAGATTCCTCTTGAACTATATGATATCTATTTCTTTTTTTATTTTGTAGACGCTAACAATGTGCATATTTATAGGTTTTGTTTTTTTTTAACACAAAATGATTGGGGGGAAAATGCTGAATCGAATTAAAGTATGTAGGATACAATTATATTTAAGTGTGAAGACAGCGCTTCAACAGAAAGGTTCATTTGAATTTAACTGAACTTTACAGACAAGCTTTTTCTCGGGTTGAGGTCTTGCAGTGATTTAGTGGATCTTAATAGCAGCAGCACATCCAGAGGTTCTCGGACATCACCTTTAAATACACGCTGTCCCAACCTGTTTTTGTTCTTTGTCTGCTATCGATAAAAGAGCCTGGGCCTTTTTAACAGCATTTTTCCCATTGGTATATTATCCCATTTCATTGGTTGATAATATCCGTTTGAAAGTACGCCTGAGGAGCAGGAGTCTTTCTCCAACTCCTCAAAGTAAATCTGGGACCAGTCTGAAACTGAATAATAAGATGTCACAAGTAAGATCAAGATGTAAGATGTTTTATATCAGAACAAAAGCAGAGGTATCATCAAGGCTGATGAACTGAGGGTCTGTTAATCATCATGGTCTGTAATCCACTCAATAGCATAATGTTTATTCACTTGATTAATTACAAAGGGATAATAATGAAGGAGCAGCTAATTCCTTATGTGAAACAATTGGCTTTCTCTGCATACATAGGCCTATATTGCTTTAAATTAAGCTTAAACAAGGTACATTTTTAGTAAGTACCTTTCACCACTAGAGGGAACCAACAAACAACACATAGAGAGTTCGGCCTGTCTTTTGTTTCATGCTTCAGATCAGGGCCAAAATGACAATGATCATCAGGTTTTTGTGCCATTACTCACAGCTCTATTTCTGAGACTTCCAAATTGATCTCGTCAATGTTTTCATTAAAAGAGCTGCAACAATCAAGATACATTATTTAAATTTACATGAAAGACATCAGATGAGATGAAAAAGGAATAATGTTACCCCATAAGTTTTAGTTATTTGTAGTAATCTGTTACAAAAACCAGAAAGCCTTTGTCGTGTCAGTCCTCAGCCATTATTTTGATGCAGGGAATGTGTTTATTTTTTTGGAAATCAGGAATACTTTTTCATTATTCATCACTGATCGCTTATGAGATTAGTCATTTTGTGTGAGTCCAGGTGAGGCACACCACCTGATGATATTATATGCATGTCTAAGCAGATCCATCTGCAGCATCACTGTGGAAGAAGGAACGTCACTTTCCCAGAGCACCTGACATTCGGCTGGAAAAGACGAATCATTCAGACCTGCGCATTCATCCTCAGGTTTACGGTATAAATGTATGAAGCTCTTGAATAATGGCAGCTTACAACTAAAAACTTGTTTAGGCCAACCCATAATGAATCACTCCATTTGCACATTAAAATATAAGGTAGGATAAGATGCAATAAAACTGTATTAATCAAGAGAATGGACATTTAGCATTACTGCAGCACAAGAAAAAAATGCATACAGATAACAAATACATCAAAGTTAAACAGACATATGTTCCATGTCTGACTCAATATATAGCATTTCTACCAGACACATTTCTGCAGTATGGGCTGATGTGAAACGTTTAACAATGTGGGAAATATGAGTTTATGTGCTAATGTCCATTTACACAAATGTGTGTGCTGCAGTACCAGCTGTAAACCACTAGAGGGTCGCTGTGTACCTTTTATCCACTCACTGCAGAGGCGTTGTCTGCCTCTCCCGACTGTTTGGATCCGCGCACGGCAGACCGGGAGCTCTGCAGGCACCGTGCACTCAAAATCAACAAGGTTCTGATATTAAGCAAAGTGTTGGTATGTTAGCCTACAGTGAAGTGAATGTAGGCTACACACTAAATAACGATGCAGTGGTGAAAGTCTGACTGCATCGTGGCTGCAGTGATTTATACGTCCGTGCATAACCTTACCATACTGAAACTTAACGCCTTTGTTAATCAAGCGTGATAGAGATACTTAGAGTGGAGGGAATATAATCCTTTTAACTGCAGTCATTTTATTTGTTTTTCAGTGTTGAAGAGTGTGTGTGTGTGTGTGGGGGGGGGGGGGGTTGTAATTGACAATGGAACTGGCCTAATCTCTTCACAACATAAAAGGTTGAAAAGGGTTAGAGAAAGGGGGGAAAACACTTTTCATCTTAAGAACAATTCTGCTGAAAATGTGTTTTGCTTGAAACCTGCACCGCTGAGCCTAAAACAATGCGTCGCCTACTTGTGGCCCCGTTGTCCCGTACTGTTGTTTACTTTGCGCGTGTGCGTAAAACCAAAGCAACTCTCTGAGAGCAAAATCCCTGCAGACTGCTGAGTGATGATACGTCGTGACCCGAGGAGCTCGTAGGGTGGTGTTGTTGTGGTGGTGGTGAGGAAGTAGAAGGAGGAGTGTGCTGGGACTGGAGGGTACATGTAGCCTACTGTACGTGTGTGTAGTAACGTTAAGGGGTCAAACATCGGACCCAGAATTTAACCAGCGAGATTACGCGCCCTTCATAAATTGCCATTCAGTGCTTTTTCATGTAACATTAAACGAGCGATCCCCTATTAGCCCATTATCGGACGCAGAACATAGCTGTAATTATAAGAAGGAAGGAGAAGAAAGTGGCGTCCGATAATAGACGCACAGTTGCTTGTGTAAGTATCCAAACGCTTGCTGAAAGTGCAGCTCCAACACTTTGACGCTGACAGCGGGGAAGTCCGCTCGGTGTTACCGGGGTGTCTGACACCCCGAGAGAAAAATCAAAACGCTGCGCTTTGCTCGGCGCACAGCCAACACGGCACCAGGGGCCGATGGGAAAGAAGGGTGGGGGTGGTGCGTGTTTCTGGAGAGGGTCGGACTTAAGGCAGCCAATGAGAAAGTGGGCTGAGGTGGCCGCTGTGACGGACGAGTAGTTGGGAGGTTATATATATACACTATCTCACTACGAAGGTACATTTAAACTGAACTGTGTGGTGGAGAGAGACGCACACACGCACACACACACTTGAGGCACAACAACAACAACAACAACACCTGATACTCTCTCAGCCACGTCGGGCATTTTTCCATTTTTTGGTGCTTTTGTTGGGAAGATTTTGGAGATGTCCAACGTCCAGTTATCGAGCACCGCGCTGGAGAGGCTGGCGGCCAGGAGGACCTTCCCTCTCCACAGACGCACGAGCGTCTGCCGCAGCCTCTTCGGACCTGTGGATCACGACGAACTGAGCCGGGATATGAAAACCAAGCTGCGGGAGATTTGCGAGCGGGACCAGCAGAGGTGGAACTTTAATTTCGAGGCCAACACCCCGCTGGATGGGGATTACAAATGGGAAGAGGTGCCCGTGGATAACACCCCGGTGTTTTATCAGGACTCTGTACAGAACGACAGGACCAGGGTGCCAGCGACGCCCGTGAAGCAGACGCCGTCACCGGACTCCGCTCTCCCGGAGACCCCTCTTATGGATGTACTGGAGCGCTTGGTCTCACCCGAGAGCAGCAGCAGCAGCAGCAGCAGCAGCACTCCCTCTCCGGTGGAGGTCAACCAGGAGAACCGCACAGACAAGCTCAACTCAGGGAAGCCGACTCACAGAGTCCCGTGTGTTAGGCGCAAGAGGACGGCCACCAACGACAACAACAACACACACATCACAGGTGAATAAATACAAGACACTCTGCATCGCATGTGTAGGTTGTATGTGCGCTCCTGGCTCCGGGGCTGCGCCCTGTCCTGCCCGTCGCTCTCTGTCGTGCGCAAGTGGATGGAGTAAGTGTCGTAACCGTTTTTTTCTTTTCTTCGTTCCCACAGACTTTTTCGTGAAACGAAGGAGGGCTGCTGATAGAAAACCTAACGACACGAGCGCCTGCCATCACTCCAAGTCTCCAATCGCGGTGGAACAAATTCCGCGGAAGAGGATCCGTTGAAGGTACGAAGATTTCCCGTGTTTTCTGGACCGCTGAAGCCGCATCAAACCGTTAAATCACGTCTAACGTGGCCGGTCTAATGTGACACCTCAAATGATCAAACCTGTTCATTATTAAGAGTTTTAGAGTGTTAAGCCTGCTTGCTGCATTATTAGGACCTACTTTATTATTATTATTATTATCATTATTATCGATGTTCTGTTTTTCCTGCATTAATTGTAAAAGGATTACGTTCGCCAGAGAGCGCAGGCAGTCTCATCTGTGAAGGGGGAGGGTGGAGGGTGGAGGCGGAGGGTGGGGGGTGGAGATCGTGCGGTGGTGAGATCGCAGTAGTAGTAGTTTAGCGGCTGTAGTAACGCCAGCGGTTGGGGGAGGGGTGTGTGCGTCACGATGTGGCGGGAAAAGTACGTAGGTTAAAGGGTGACGCCCGCAGCTGAAGTTACGTCTCCCGTTTCCTCCGAAAGCCCGCTCGGGTCTTTCTTCGGAACAGACCGCTGGCAGCTCGGAGAAACTCACCGTGTTTTATTTCCTTTTCTTTTCCAGGGTGTTTCTTTCTTCTTCTTTTTTTTTTGCACTATTCGCCTGCGCATGTTTTTTTGAGGATCACGGGGAGGATGTGTCTCTCCCCTGCTACGTAAACGCCGGAGAAGATGGTGGGCTGGGCGGGGGAGGGAGGGGACACGGGCGGCGGCGTGCGGGAGAAGGAAGCCCGACCGTCCCGCTCCTGCTGCAGCGGCGAACCCGGCGGAGAGAAGCCCGAACACCGGACCAGACTCTCAGGACATGAACGGTTTGGGGGGAGAGAGAAGATTTCGCCGAATGACTTATCCAGTACAAATGTAGCATTCATTGTTGCTTTGCATACAGCCACTCGACAGTGTTAAATGTTTTAACATCTGTGCAATCCTAAATTACTTTAAAAGAATTGTCTACACTGGCCAAAGGTGTACAGCTTTATAGAGACAATAGCTTATAAATGTTTATTTCTGTTCTGTTTCTGTAAATGTATATTTTTTAAGACTATTTTAACTTATAATTTATTTATGTTTCTTTATACGTGTTAAATGCCTTGTTGATTTAGCCAAAGGGCATATTTTTATTTTATTATTTCCATTTATGTATTGTGGTGTTTTTTGCAATTATGTAGCTTCCCCATAGTAGTCCACACTTGAAAAAAATAGGTCTCTTTGTGTTTCTGAGCCGTTTTTTGTGTGTTTTTTCATAAAAGTGCCCTATAAATATGTCTCCAAGAAGATGAGAATAAAATATTTTTCAGTTCAACTTAAAAGCAAGTTTGTGGGTGTGTTTTTGTCCAGTTGACCAGTGTTGTTTTGAAACTAGGTGTGAGTTAAATTAATCTTGAAACTGAGATTAGAAACGTTGACGTCTTTGTGTTGTCTGGTTCCAGTCTCCGGAATTTTCTTATTTATTAAAAGAACAACCGCTTAATTGTACATTTGGTGGAAGCTGCTGCAGTCTTCCTATTGGCTGTCGGTCTGATTTATTATATTTCGTGCCACAGAGGAAGCACACACACCACCAAGAGTCCACGCAGGGTTATCGCATGACTCCCCACGTCCCTGCACGTTACTTTTCATTGAGCTCCGCCTGTATCTGTCTGCCTCCGTGGGCTCGTATACCTTGCGGAGGGGAAGCGCATTCAGACGCGCAGCCTTGGGCAGGATGGCAGCTGCGGGATATAGGCTGGGATTTAAAGGCCCTTTCGCCCCTCTAAAGAAGCAGCAGCTGCCTTTGGATCCCCGCTTTGTCCGCCACGAAGACACCCCCACATCCACCCGCACTCAACAAGCCCTCTAAAGACCCACTCACACACACTGTTTACCCCGCCGTGGATACACCGGGCGTGGAGGCCACCTGCCAGAGCTGGAAAAAGAAAACTACTAGTCTTTGTAATTGTCCTCGTCTATTGAAACAAACCATTCAACAGGTCATACTTGCAAGTTTACCCTTAATTGAAAGAAGCCAAACGCCTGCAGAGGCTGAATGCGCGCGGGGCCTGCGCTGCCCGGCGGTGCGCAGGCGACAAAGGCGCATATCATCATTTTCCACAAGTTTCTCCCATTTGGTTTGAATCGCTTCGACCGTCTCGCGTGAATGTTTTGATGAAAATGGAGACTTTTGGTGGCCAGAGTGACTTTGTCAGCTCTGTGCAGCCATAAGCTCCGACGGGCTTGTTCTGATTTCCAACACAAAGCGCTCTCCGGCTCCATTCTTTCCTTTTTGTTGCCATATGGCAAATCCATGTAGACATAGCCAAGACCCATTCAGTTAGCCACAGAATGTCCTGCATCAGAGAACAAAAGACACTTTGTCTGGCTGCTCTATTGATACGGATGGTCGAAAAAAATATTATAATTAATCTATGGCTATATCCAGCTAATTAACGCCCATATGCCCACGGGGAGCTGCGAGGCCATTCAGTGTAGTTTTACATTCTCAATAGTTTACATGTTAAAGACAACAGCTGTTCATGTGTTACTTTAATGAAGTCCCCTCTATGTTGGAAACTGGACACATTCAAGGGCCCAAGTCCCCCTTCAGAGTTAAAGGGGTCATCTTCCTTTATTTGTCTCTACAGCTGCGCAACTATATAAAATTTGTCCCAATAAATAGAACTTAAAATCGCATTCGTTTTAACACAAAGGTGTTGAATTTGAGCCATTGGGGAAGAGGTCATAGGTTAAGGCCTGAAATTCAACTCTGTAAGCTTCCCTTTAAACAGAAAAAATGAGCCCTAGTTAGTAAATATTTTTAAATCAGACTGTTCATGCATAATAAGTGGAACTTATGTGTGGAGCTTCTAAGCCGAGGCCTTAATGTTTTGTGAATGGGTGGATTTTTGGAGTGTAAATGGTCTCCTTAGACCATATATCATATGACAAGTATAACTTCATTTAGCCCTGTTGTATATATGATGGACATAAAGGAAAGAGATGACAGATAACATACAGACCTCATTAACAGGCCCACTACAAGAGAATATGATTAAAGAAGCAGCTGCTGATGCAGAATCAGCCTCATGGGCCCTTCAGTCGCCCATCTGACCTTTGACTCACAGCCACAGTTTTATGTGACTAAGCCATCAGTGAAATCATAATCTAATTGTATTTGCTTTAATCGGTTAAGCTTCAAATTCAACCCATCTACTGTATAATACATATTTATCAGGATTGCGTTCTGTTATTGTCGCAGACAATAGTTGAACCTCTTCACCATGAATGTGAATGTCCATAATTCTTTTAACAAAAGCAGTATTTTTTATTGAAAATAAAATACTTTATATAAACAGGCTTCTTTGAAATAAATCACATTTAAATCCACTTCACAAGATTTATCAAACACGTTTTCCATTCTTGATAAAGGTGTGTTCTTTTGAAACCGTACTTGGATTGCCAACAAGGAACGAATAAATCGATATATGAAGTCCTAATAAGTAAAGTTAAATTAGTACAAATGAATTTGTCTATGAACAAGTCGAACGAAAAAGGAAAAGAAGACGTCTTAAGAGCAGGCACAATGCGTCTTCTGTGTGAGTCTGTTCATTCTATCTTTAGTCATTTATCACAATGGCTGCTCATAAAATATAAAACGCGTCACATAGGTCCTCCGAAATGTTGCTCCTTTATGGGTCTGATGTGGCAAATGATTTCGATGCGGCCCCTCCGACATACAGCTGTGTGGCGTTGAGGCTTCATGCAAATGTTGCAGCTAAAAATATAAATTCGGAGACAAAAAAAACCCCAACAACCTTAAATCACATTTTCCTCTCAAAACACACAATTACCGGGACAGTCTGCAAAGACTGCAATTAAATATAGAAAGGAGGAAAATCAGCCAAAGGGGAATTAGCATTTTCCATGACCATCTGGCATCGGCGCAGGCGACAGGGAACAAAGACGAGCTGGATGGAGAGGAGAGGCGAGTGTGCCATCGCATTGACCTGCAAATGAGGCTTTGTCACCGAGTTAAAGCTCCCTGACCCCCTTTACCCCCCTCCCCCCAAAAATACGTCTTTTTTTGAACCTATAGCGTGACGAATAGAGGCCTGGGTTCAGGTCTGAGTGTGTTTAGGAGCTGCAGACCAAAACTATCCAGGAATCATTGAAAAAGCGCAAACAATATAATTCCGCAGGTGTGTTCGTTCAATTTATCTTACAAATCTGATTTCGTTTGAATCAAACAAGACATTCAGATTCACTTTTCCAATGTTCATGTGTTAGATTTTCTAAAAAGAAAATCAGTTATCGACGTGAAACGAGGCCGAGTGAAGGAAAGCGTTCCGCTCTTCTACGAGTTTCCGTTGTTTTGAGGAATAAAATAACATAAATGACTCAAACAAACAAAATGATGTTCATGTTGATATGTTTTATTGCAAGCTGGGCTTTAACGTGGGGCCTGCTGCGCTACTTTACGCACCACAAGTCACCAAAGTACCTCTTTTAACTTGTACTTGTGCAAGCTTCGCATTTAATTCACGATGAATAATTAAACATTTCGATGTATGAGGACAATTAATCCAAATACTTCAGTTATGTTTGTTTGGTTCTCGCTCTCTTTGCCTGGACGCTTGGGCCCTTCAGTGCGGCCAATGACATAAAAGTGCATGCGTGTGTGTGTGTGCAGGGGGTGTTTTGGGGGTTGGGTTACGGGGGTGTTTGTTGGATTGTTGGACACCTGTGCCTCCCTCAATCGCCCCACCCCTCCTCCACTCCTCGAGTGAAGTGGGCAGACAGAGACCCACGTGTTTGCACAAAGGTGATTGTATCCGGAGGAGGGATCTGTTGTTTGTGCTTCTTTCTTTGTGTGTGTGTGTGTGTGTGTGTGTGTGTGTGTGTGTGTGTGTGTCAGAGACGAATTGATGCTTAGTGTCGAACAAGCCTTTAGTACAAAACTTACGACACAATTATAACAGCACAGGAAGAGATCGTTATATTACCGAACAACATGGTCGCAGTAAAACCAATATAGCCCACCACAGGAAGAAGAAATGATAGCGAAACATCGGGAAATAAAACGCCTAAAATACAACAAGCACTATCAAATTTCAACATTGACTGCATTTCATTAATTGAGTTCTAAAAATATTATTTTGGACACCAGATGTTAAATATTCTGATGTACAATGACAGCAGAGCTCCAGTATCAACAATTTACGTGATTTGTTCTTAAAATATATGCCAAATAATTTAAATATTGGGACAGTAATATTGACAAAATTACAAAACTATACCTGTACGGCAGTTTAGCCAATGTTACAGAAGTTCAGTGGGTCAAGTTATTTTTGGTTTGGGCTTTTTCTAGCTACAGACGTGCCCTAATGTTTTTCTTTTCCCCTCCCCTCTCCTGGGCCTTTTCTCTCTTTACATCCACTCAGTATTCATGCCTGTGGGTAACAAAGAGCACGGCTCAATCCACGCAGGAGGCGGTGTGACAGGGAACTCGTGGCAGCTTTTCAAATATCTTCTTTCTGTCTCCTCCTTTTCTTTGCATCGCGACTTTGGTCTCGGGTTGGGACGGGGGAGGCAGGGAGGGGGGAGGTTAATCAGCCTCCCACCTCAATCTCTAATTCACTTTGCTCTCCCCACGCATCAAGGGGATCGGATTTAACGCTGCCCAGAAGAAAAGCATGATCCTTTACAATGTTTCACAACGCGATGCAGCGAGCGGCTGTGACGTCCAGTCTGGGCTGCCGAAGCAGCCACGCGGTACCAAAACAGGCGGAAGTGTTGGGGTTACAACCTTTGTTTTCAATAAGAAAACTGAGGTCTTTAAATCTTTATCTTTAAAACAAATGTTTAAAACGTTCTCTGTTTTTATAAGTGACAGCATCTTATTAGAAACGAGTTTTGGGCAGTTTTTGTAACTTTTTGGGCCAAACAGTTTGAGACAGCACGCTGCCTCAGTGCAGCACAGTAGATAAAAGGCTCCAATGAGCATTAAGTCTGCAGGACTTGCATTCATGAGGAGTCACTGATGGTCTTGCAGCTTTGGAAAGCATGCACACTGGCAGAACTGTCAATTTGAACAAATCATTTGATCATAAAATGTTTTCTTAAGACAGGTGTCCTTCATTTCTTTGTTTGTGAGGAATTGCTTGAATTCTTCTTAATATTTTTGATAAAGGCAGGTTAAAATACATTTTTGAATGACACCTCAGAGGCATTCGTTACATAGGAAACAATAGAGGTATTCCATGGAAAATTGCCCACTTAAAAAAATGATATATAAATGACAAATGCATGTCATTTAAGACACAATACTGGACTTATTGACTTACTGTGAACATTTCTTTACAAGTGTAAAGAGCATCAATTAAAGGCTCTCTATTCTCTATTAGGGCCGGGCAATTTTCCCATCTGAAGAGTAAAAGGGGTTATGCGAGGTATTTGGCACTAAACTACGTCATGTTCATTCAACCACAGAAACATCGTAAATGTCCAAAACGATTTCAAATGTTTTAAAAAAAATGATTCAATCTCTTAACTCTCTGTGATAATTTAAACTGACGAAAATATGGCCTAAAGTTAAAGCCTGAAACCACTTGCTTTGGAGTGAATGCACACACACACACACACACACACACACACACACACACACACACACACACACACACACACACACACACACACACACACACACACACACAGGTCAACCCAT
>JAVQJD010106574.1:0-12729 GCA_036023655.1 Nannoperca australis
TATAATTATATATTTCAAAACAAAAGTATAATCGCCAATATAGATATTTATTTATATATATATATATATATATATATATATATATATGACAGGTTTTTTTTTCTTCTTCTGGCCAAGCAGAAGCATAACTTTTCAAATGCATACTTGTAAAACAGGGTTGAACAGGGGTTATAAGATGCAAAGTATTTGTATATTTAATTATTCCTATTTAAATTTTAAAATCTTAATCATACATGTATTACAATACGGTAGCTAAGAAATGTGTCAGCTAGTTGTTAATGTGGTACAGCAGGCGGGGCGAAGACGGCAGCGTAACGGCGTATGCCAGCTGTCCGGATACGAACGTTTATGATATTCTGATATTTAAAATGACTGATTGTCATCGAGGGAAATGTGCATGGCAGTGGTTTTGATGTTAACATTTCACCCAAGACTTCATTTGACTTTTGGGTTTTTGCTAATTTTCAATGACATGAAGGACTGTCTTTTTTTGTGTTTTTTTTTATTTAATTGAATAAAATGTTTTGATCCCACTTCCAACTAAAACACGCTGGAGATATTTAAGCCTAGGCCAAATAGAATTTGTGTAAACTGTTATTGGTTGATTTTGTTTTAATTAATGGCAGTTTATCTCAAGACAAATCTTAAGAATTATTATTTCGCCCATGTTTTACTTTTTTTGTTGTTTTTAGTATTTTCTTTTCTTCACCGACTCCCTGGCCTTTAATGTAGGAGGGGAAACTGTTATTTCCTCTTGCACTTGAAAAAAGATCAAGTCAGAGGAGGTATTATTTTAATCTATGCAGGATTTTTACAAAAAAGGATGTTTCTGTGGAGGAAAAAAACGTTTTTTTTAGGCTTGGGATTTTTTTTTTCCCACTCCTTTTTTTCCACCTCAGTGAGAAACCTGTTCAACTCAAGTGTCCAATGCCTTTAGCTTTTGCAATTTTGTTTACTGGTTTATTATATATGTGTATATTTATATTTTTTTTTTTTTTTTTTTTTTTTTTTTTAAATAACCAAACACAGATGGCTTGAGCCATTTTGTACTTAAAGCTGCAGGCCACTTTTCTCATAGGAATTCCTCTGTGGTTTTTGCCAGCCCAGTCAATGTCTTCATACACTGGTACACTTTGTAAGTACAGGTCCGCGCCTTGTGTTCTCTACACTATCTTGTAGTCAGATGTACAAAATCTAGCATTAGAATCATTTTTAACAATTTGCTACTCATACTTATTTATTTTTCTGCCCCTTTGCTTAATATTTTTCTTTTCTATTTTTCCATTTTAAGGAGCACCATTTTATGAAATAGGATGATGTAAATGTATCGGGGTTGTTCATGATGAGATTTCATTGTAAGTAGTAATTAATATTAATTCTAACTTGAACGAATCCAGGGTAAGATGAGTTTTTTTTTTTTTCTTCTTTTTTTTTTTTGACATTCAGTAGGAAGATGTTAACACTTGCATGTTTCTATTTAAATACAAATGTATAAATTGTAAATATAACATTTCTTTAAGGGTGAATTTCTACTACAGGTTGACATTTTTATTAAAATTTAAAAATGCTGTAAATACATTTGTGAGATACTTTATGCACATTTTTTTTCCTTCTCTGTGGGCTTTTTGTGTTCTCTTCTTCCAAGCTGTTACAGATGACATCACAGTCTCTTAACACTGTATATCAAATTGATTTCTCAGTCCTTTTCTTACCGTGCTCGTATTCTTTGTCTCCTGCTTCACTGTCTCAGTATCATGGTCGCCACATAATCATTAATGTCTCTAGATCCAAGTGCGAATATTTTGTCTTCTCCGTATTTGATATGGAGGCGTGTACTTTTCATGAAATGTATATTGTTGATCTCACGGGATGGATGGATGGGTGTGTACAGTCTTATGTAAAACCACGTCTGTTTCGTCCTCATGGGAGAGATGTATTTACTATTTGTCCCTTTTGAACAATTGGTCCAACATGTCTTTTGAAACAGAGGTATTTCTCTACAGGTCAAAACAGTTGTAGCAGTTTATACAGTATGTTGTATAACACCTTTTTTCTAAAAGTCGTCTCCAAAGTTGAGACCAGCAGCATACACTATGTACAATAGTCTAAATTGGATTAGTTTTAAGAGAACTGATGATAGATACTATATATGATGGATGCAATATGATTAAAGGTACTGATTGAGTTTGATCTTCAAACTTGGGTTATGTAATTTAAAAGCATTCTTGTGAAGTGAGTATTAATTGTGACTAATGAGAGTCTGTCCTGAATATTCTTTGTATTTTGCCGTATTGAGAATAAAATATATATGGATATGTTTAATGGCGTGTTACTCATTTTATTTAAGCAGCACGAGATAATTTTGTTTTACAGGATGCATAAGAGAGCCTGAAGCTACCGATGCATGCATTTCTATCATTTGGAAGTCTTTACCTGTTTAAGTCTAAAAGACAAATTGGAATTTTCTTTGATTTATTGACCAAAGACAAACAAAACGTATGTTTACACTCGGTGCGTTTTTGGTAAGTAACACTATTCTAATAGCATGTGCGCGTGTGCATCCCCATCAGCCTTACCAGAGGTCAACAACTCTTTTCCCTCTCACGATGTTTTGGTAACACGCCTGGAAATGAAGTAAGCTGAGATGAACCTCTATTATTCCCTCAGTGGGGAAATTGCAGTGCTACAGCAGCAAAGGTAAGAGTACAAAAACAGTAATAGATAAACAATTGCTATTCTCATAGCCATCAATTTCAGCCTTATTATCACTGGGTTGTCATTACAATCACTGTCAGTGTTACGACTGCAGTAGTACCACTTACACTGCAATAATGACAATATGAACAGGGAGGAGGGTGACTTTGAAAAATAGAGGGTTTCATTTGTGCTTAATTGTGATATTTTAAAGGCTTCCTGGATTGTAATCTAGTAAGGAAGAAAGGAAAGTAGGTGCAATAATTTGCAAAAACACAAACAAACATATTTACTATTATGGTAGATGGAGGTAGGATTGATGGTTTAAAGATAGAAAACTAATGAACAATACAGTTTACAGGAAGAAATAGTTATTGTGCTCTTATCTGGAGGCAATGTATGGTAATTTCAGAAAATTATAAAACGGTCTTATTTTTTTTCCAGTATATTAATAATGCTTGATATGTATGACATTGTAACAGATCGTGACCCTGCCTTAAAAGGTGCATCTAAAGCGTAAATGTAACATATGTACGTAAAAGCACTGAATAATGCTGTAATTAACAACATTGGAGTTGTAATAAATAATGCCAGCTGCATAAAAAATGATATTGTTGGTGGCCTTGAAGATGGTCATATTTTGTTCTTCTAATATTGTTTATTTCAATAAGAAATAAATGGTGCTCAGTTAATCTTTGTGAGCATGAAACAAAGGTAAGTAGTTTATATAGATTTGCATTGCAGAGCCTCTTAGAAATGATTAGCTCCTTTCAATCCACATTGCACTGCCCTCAGAACATTAACTCTTACGAAGACTGGTGATTTTTTTTTCATGGCCACTTTGTCTTTTCACTTTTTCTTCTCTTTTTTTTCTCTCGTCAGTTTGTACTTATCACATTTGCCTTTACAGTGTGAATATTGTATTTGTTCAGCTGTTCACTTACACTGCATGTCTCTGTCAGTGAATTTAAAATAGCGGGGGAAAATGTCACTGTTCAGTTTCAGTTTCTGCCTCTTTTAAGTGAACTGAAGAACATAAAAATAATACAGAGAAATTCCCGTTTTCGCTGTTCCGCCATTAACAGGGACTGGCCAATAAGGTGTCGTGTATACCTAAAGTGTCCGCCTCCCGCCGCATATGATTGGCCTACGAGGCCCTCTATTATGTTTCATCCGCTTCTTCCTCCAGGGACTAAGGTAAGCTAACTGCGAGGGAGGGAAAAGGAAAGCTCATTACCCGGTGAGCCAGCGAAAAGTGAATTTCGCCCGTCTGTTGATGTATTTCAAACTGTTTTTGTTTCGAAAAGAGGAAACACATTCGAGAGAAACTGGGAAACCGGGAAGCAGCAGGTACGTGGATGGGACTTTGGTAGCAGCAGGTGCATCTAGTGTCTCTGTGGCTGTTCAGTTTCGGTTGTCAACTGTTAACCTGTTGTTTACTATTTCTTGTGAAAATGGTCATGCGGTAGCTTTATCTAAATTAACTTTCTGTAGTTTGAACCTAGCTTTATAGGGTATGGTTTTTAAAAGTTGTAGAGTGCGTGTCGGAGGTAAAATAAACGTCATTTAACAACCTACAACTGCCCTTTTCCTTGTTAGTCATTGAACACAACCCCATCACCTGTTGGATTGCGACTGAATATTCTGTAATAGCATGTTCTGACTTAATAGAGGTGCGTTTTGTAATTGTTTTTTATCTTAAAATTGATTTCTTCTTGTGTTGTAAACCTTTTGCAGGGCTGTACCTTTATGGCTTTTTAGTTGTTGTTTTTTCATCTTTAGCTATACATGTTCAGTTCTTCTTAATACTTTTAGTTGATCACTGCTAAAACATTTAGTTGATACTTATGTATCCTAAATACCTTTTGGGGGTTTTGGACGGCTGAAAGTGTCAACTTGGTCTCTGGGAAAGCAATTGGACTGATGGTTGGCTGCAAGCCTTTAATGGATAGTGTGGACCGGAGACAAACATCAACACAAACTACTGGTATCACCACATTGCCATACTTTCTTGTGTAGTACATTACTTATGCAATGTCTGTTTGCCAGTATTGTGAGAACAACATGGTGTCGTCCTTCCTTAATCGTATCTCCTAGCCTCAAGTTGATACCTGTCCCTGAATTATGCACACGAGGGCCTTTCTGCCTAATGACTGGACTATGTTTTATTTAAAGTGGGAACAAAAGGTGCCACGGCTGTGGCAAGGTTGCTCTGGGGGTAACCAGACACTGGTGTTTTGTGCTGTGGCTGAAACTGAAGCACTCGTGCAGCGCGTTGGTCAGATGGTGGGAGCAGGAGGAGCACACTGGCCTCTCTGTGCTCTGATGCTGGATGCCCTGCTCAGGCCGCTGACCCGGCTCGACTCCACAGCACCCACAGGGTCTGACCAAAGAGACCCTTACAGAGACGTTAGTGCAGAGTAGACGTGCGTGTGGGTGTAATGCATGCATATATATATATATATATATATATGCATATATGTGCTGCCACACAGACAAAGACAAGTGACCCTGACAGCATGCATCCACCTTCTACAGGCGTGTGCCCACATTAACACCTGTTGACCCGACAGTCATCAAAGTTGCACTGCTTCATGCGCCGATGGATGGCTGAAGTTGTCGGATAAAGCACCGACTCAGCAGCACCCTGATATGATTACTTGACACAAAGCCAAAACGTGCAAGCACTGGGCAATAATACGCACATTTGGTGACAGTTGCGCACAAGCGGTTGTATGAATGATCGCTTGAATAGGTGGTGCACGCGCGCATGTTTGTTTGCAGGAAGATTAAATGAGGAAGGAAGCCGAACACAAAAGAGGGAATCTAATTGAAGGGAAAGGTTATAAAATAAGAGCAGGGTCACAAAGGCCGCGGCCTGTACCACGTAAACATACCCTGAAACATGATCTCTTTCTCCGTCTCTTGTCTCCCTCCAAGGTAACAAAAGAAATGTGTGCACAGTTTCGATGGTGCGCTGCAGAAAAAGCAGCTCAACAACATAGAATACATACTTTGGTCATATTGCTGTAACGACGGCATATTCTCACACATTATTCCAACACAAACACAGTATACACAGACTCAAAATATCACTAGTTTCGGGTTCAGGACTACATGTGGTGTGCTGTTGTTTGACTTAGTGGGTCTGGACGTTTTTCTTTTTCTCCACAGTGGACAGTTTCTCTTTTCTCTGGGTTTGGAGTGTATGGTTTTGACTCGGATGTTTACATTCTTTCAGTGACCTTTCACACAGCCCACCTCTACAAGGATGAGCTAACTGCTTTGGCTATGTGGGTAAGATTAGAGTAAGATCATCTGGGTTCAGCAATAAGGAACCTCATGGAGGCTCTAGCCAAAACTAATGACACACTGAAAACGTAGTTAGTGAAAATATTGCTGAAGTTGATTAAATTAAATAGTAGGATTGCACACAACTGATGTTTGATTTTAGAAAAAAACAACAACTCATGAAATTCCCAAAACAAAGCACCTTAAAGGTAGAGAAATGTTTATCAAATGAGCTAACATTGCTGTTATGAAATCACATATCATTCTGTAAGGTGTCACTTTGAAGTGAAGGCGTCAGAGCGAGGTAATAGTCAAGGATGTAGCAGGAAGGTGTCAGAGTTATAAATCAGGTAACTGCTCCTTGCTGTCTGGTATTCCTACATGTATTGTTTACATTTTCCTGTAATGGAAGCGTGATCTTGTAATTCCACCTCTTCCTTTGTACCTGCATGATGTGAGGCCTTCATTGTTGGTATCTGGAAAAGAAATGCTTTAAGGGAATAGCCGATGTAGTGAGTCATTCTAAGAGATGGGGAATTCAATAGTGTTTTTTTTTTTTTAATGGTGATATGATTGACACAGACCAGCTGATTTGTAAAAATATTAAGAGTAAACAACTAACGTGATTTAAATGGGAATCAGGTGTTGTGATCGAGTCCAAATAGGTTTTGATATGTAGTGTTTTAGCAGGAATAACAAGGGGAAACGGGGATCCATTTTAGCCTCAAAAGATTCAGATTGTGCTTGTAGAGTAGAGCTACAAGGAAAAACTACTTGGCTGGTCAAAGTCCCATCAGATCAACGGTTTCATGGGTAATAAAGCCAGGATGACATATTGGAGGTATTGGACATACGCTCAGGATATTGTGTCCTGCAGACGTACCTGTATGTTTTACTACTTAGTAACGCCATGGCGATACTAAATGTAACATATGAATTCAGCTGTATGTGCATGGAGGCTAGTTAGCATAAGGCGTGGTGCTCTGGTTTGTGAAAGTCATTATGATGTCATGCTCTGTCATGAATATAAAGACATTGGAAAGGTTGACAGAATGATAGATGCATGTTTCAGAAGTGACGTCATTGCAGGAAGGCCTTGTTAAACACTGATAAGATGATCAGGGTGAATGATCTCATTCTCTAGAGTAAGAGCGCAGAAGAGGAAGAGAGAACATGCTTAAAATGCCATATTCCAGCTGAAATTCCCCCCGCAGAATTAATAAGTAATAGGAAACAATAGAAGGAAAATCTGAGGTTGCTGTAAGTAGCAGGCATGTTGCGAACGGACGCATAAATACGGAAATACCTTGATGTTAAATAGGATGGAAATATTGCTTTAACATTACATTATCTGAAGTTAATGATAATGGCAAGAAAGACGGTTGGTTACCATGCGAGTGTGCCTTGGCAGAGTAATTCAGAAGGTTTTTATAGGTATTGTGACCGTGGGTGGAATGTGTATTTTGATTAAACTGCTTGGCTACCCTGTCACCGGTAAGGTTAATATTTTGTTGTCAGTTATTGGCCTAGAAGGGAAAAACACCGTCCTGCACTTTGTTCTTCACTTTTAGCAGCACCTGCATGCAACAGGTTAGATCTGGGTTCACACTCTTCCTCCTCCTCTGACTGACATTCCGGACGCGGGGGTCCTCCGTGGAGAGACAGCCAAGACGGAGAGCACGTGGTTAGATTTCAAAATGCTATCCACCTATCCACCACCATCCATCACGCTCAGCCTTTTCCAGCTCTCTTTCCCCACCTTTTGTTTCTTCTCTTCAGTTGTTACTTCAGAGCTATTTTCTGCAGGCGGGGCCAGGGGGACTTTTATTTTATTTGTTGTTTTCCTACCTGGGTTTGACCGCTCTCTGGTCTGCAGTTGTGAGTTATTGTCAGATCCTCCTTCTTTTGTCAGGGGAACAGAGAGGCCTCTTTAGGTCCTATAGATCAGATGGGCGACAGGGAGACAAGTGGCTGACAGAGGTTATCAGCTGCTAATACGAGAACCCCTGAGGGCAAGCTGGAAAGTGTGTATGGTTATGTGTCTGTTTGCCTGCCCATTCTGGTTATCTGACAGGACCACACCTACACTATTGTGAGGCCCTATAGGACCTTCATTGGGATCTGGCAGTGTCATATGTCATGTGGGTATGTGTGCATGTGTGTGCGAGCAACCTATTTGCATAAGTAGCTTTTAAAAATGTGTCCTACTCCTTTTTGCCTACTTTTTGGGGGAAATATAGAAAGACAGAATAAACAATAGTCACAACAGCAACACAGCAGAGGAAATAAACTGAAATCATTAATGTAAGCAATTCAAAAATAAAGCCAAATACCATCCTAGATTAATTAAAGTTGCACTGTGTTATGTTTACATCAGTGTTATCTTACCTTACCTTGTATCCTTGAGCTCTAACAAACTTGATAAATGCATTTTCTCTAAGTCAACATTTTGAAACCCGCATTGTTTACATTCATGTTCACTAGAAAACTGTCTTCTACTCCCCGACCTTTGCTGGCACACTGCTGTGTATTTTGGCGCATTACCACCACCTTGAATGAATAATGTGAAACCAGTGGCAGGACTGCGTATCGTGCCACACTTGTGCAAGTCTGAAACAAACAAAACTGGGACCCACTTGTAAAAAAAGAAACCTGCTGGAGGTCAAAAACTCCACTTTTAAGAGATTTGTACAAGTTTTATTTCCACATTTTTAAAAGTAACGATGCATAGAGCATAATGCATTTTACAATTTGCCAGCAGCAACACCTTGCTTTGTTTGTTTAGTAAGCCACAATGGTGGAACAACGGAAAAATAAAGGCGCTTGCAGAAAGTCCATCAGGGAAAAGTCATAGATGCGTCAAAAAAAGGGATCAACACCGAGAGGCAGAGAGGAAGGATACATTTTTTTCTACAGTTTGACTGTAGTTTGGACTACAGAGCAACCCTTCATCCTTTGTGTATGTTTGACAGAGAAAAAAAAGGAAGGCAGACAGACTATGGGGTGTGTGTGTGTGTGTGTGTGTGTGTGTGTGTGCTGTACTTTCATAATACACCGTGCTAACAGGTCTGCTGGAGGGACTTCTCAGGTTTCATAGCCCCTGATGAAAAGGTGCAGGTGAGGGGTTGTCACTGGGACTTGGGCCGGCAGCGGACGCAGTAATATGGCTGTGATATTGACTAATAAAAGAGGCATTTACAGCTGTCTTACATAGTTGGAAGTAGAGGCTTCATGTCTTTTTTTCCGCGTGTGTGTGTGTGTGTGTGTGTGTGTGTGTGTCCAGTCAGAGCTGGAATGGCCTCAACACCTGGGTTGTGACTCAGGTATACAGGACAATTTATGTTGCTGAAATTAAATTAATATTAGTGGAAAGCAGTGAGTCAGTTCATTTGATGAACAGAAGTTTAAAGTTGCAACTATTTTGATAGTCTATTCATCTTTTTAGTGAGGATTTGTTGCCTTTCTTTGTTTTATATCATTGTGAACTGAATCCTTTTGATATTTGAGCTGCAATGGGCACTTTTTAACTATTTTGTTTTACGTCTTTTTTTGTTTTAATTGACGATTAATCGCTAAACCGAAAAGGTAATTTGCAGATTAACCGAACGACAATAATGGGTAGCTGCAACCCTAAACACATTTGTCTTAAATTTTGTGTAATGGTGCTATTTAACATCTGGTCTGATCGATTTCCAACGGACCTTTTGAGACCATTCACCCAAGACATACAGTTGTGTGTGTGTGTGTGTGTATATATATGGAATTGAATGCATGGGTATATTTGTTCATTCGAAATGGCTTAGCATCAGGAAAGAATAATGTTCCTCCAAACAGTCCCAGGCAGCAACCCATCTAACTGCCACACCATTTCTTTCTCCCGGGTTCCAAAGTCCAGAGAGTGTTGCACTGTTTTCCGGTGAAGTTTAATCTCTGTGTGATTTATTTTACAGCCTTAACAACACCCTTCCTCCTCTGATCCCCCACCCCCCTCATCTCCTCTCCTGCACTGAGGTAGGAAACCTGCGCTGCCAGCTGTAAAAGGAGCCCATTGTGATCAGCTCCCCAAAATTAACCACGGTGGCAGACTGTGCAGGGAAACACAATGGAGATTAGAACTCACTGGACTCCTGAGCGGGATGATCAGTGCTATTAGGTTACTGTATATGTTTCAAAAGCAGGACAATTAAAAGTTAACACAGAGTGTTTCGTCTCAATAATGGGAGATCATCTACAGCCTAACAAGCTAATAGCCGGAGGTGTAGGTGGGACTTTGTAATTACCAGCACATTCAACACATTCGTTCTTTCAGCAGAGCTCTGACATGTGCTCTGCTGTCAAATCTGCTGAAATGGAGGTGGGATGACTGCAAAATCACGATAGAAATAGCGTTGCGAGCTAACAAAGAACCACTGTATCCCGGATAAAATATGAGTTTTCTTTTTTAATTGTTACATTGCTTTCATTCTATAGCGCTTTCAGCAGAATAAAGCAAACTTCTCAGAGGAAAAGCGCTTACCCAGGATTACTTAGTTTGAGAGACTTATCAGCCTGTTCAGGAAAGAATGTGTTGGCTGTGTTACATTGATCGTCTGCTTCATAATGGGCTGAAGAATGACACCTGGAACAGATTAATAAAATGTCAGAAGATGTTGGTGCTTTAATGCCAGGAAGATTTTCTTTTCCCCCCTTTCTACAACAAAGCTGAAGGAAGTAAAAAAAAATTATATATATAAATGCTATTTACCGGTTTGATTTAAAAAATGTAGCAGCACCAGTTTGTACAGAATGTAGGCATGGAAAAGCCATTGAGGAACGTGTTGAAAGCTAAGATCTTTAAAACTGCACGTTTGCTTTTCCTAGCACCGAGCTGTCCACTAAATCAAATTTATTCTAGGTTCGTTTCACGGAAAAATTCGGCGGCAGACTTGATGTGGAGACCGAGAGAGTGAGAAGCAGGAGAGAGGAAATAAATTCCTTATAGTTGTTTGACTCAGAGAGCCAACTTACTGAAACTTACTTTCCCTTGTTTTTATGGGGCCCAAATTGAGACATTTTATAGTTATGATGGGTGATACAAAGGCTATGCTGCAATATGTGTTTAGTATATTTAGTAATAACATCTGGCCAGGGGTCATCTTCAGTCATTGAGATGTTTTTAGTGATGTGCTAGTTATTTGCATAGCGTTTGTATAACTTTTGATGGAAGTTTCTTTTCCCGTGATCGAAGATGTCACAAATTGACACAGTCTGCCTATCGCTGATTTTTAAACGAATTTAAGCAATAAATTGAGCTTCATCAACAAAGTCCACTTCAGTGAGGTTATTTTACCGGGTTTGCACATAAATTAGAACGCTCAGGCTGTCAGAAAAGGCAGGTTTGGCGAAATCAGATACCTTGAGAGATGTGTGCAAGCCCAGCTGTTATTTTCTTGCGCTTTGGGCTTTTTTCCCATATCAAATTGTGCTTCACGAGGTAGGAGGCGAAATGTTCACTGTGGTCTGCTCTGGACCAATCAGTTAAAATGTGTCTGTCTGCAGGGTACATTTTCCCAAAAGCTCTTGTTTAGACAAATAGAGACCCAAAGTCTGACATGATCTCTGACCAGTAACTGTTAATTTGCCCCAGTTTTTTTGTGTGTTTTTTTTTTACGGTGATGTTTCACAAGAAAATAAACAGTGTAAATAAATGCAAAGTAAATATATCTCTCAAGTATTGCACGCAGACTGTAAAATAGAAAAAAAAGAAAAAGCAAATCAGATGAAACTCATCTTTCTCTGTAGGAGAGCTGCCAGTACTCCCCTCACCTGCTTTAACCTTCGTCTGCATCTGAGGAATAAATGGGAGACAGATATGTAAATAAAGGAGAAAGAGCCTGAGTGGGATTTGATTCTAAGGCTGTTGGCCAATAAATTACTGGATTTTGAAGAACAGCAATGTAAGAACGAGCAATTTTTTCCATAAGGGCACCTGTTGCCCACAAGACATCCTTATCCTCATCTGCCTAATTATGGATTATCACTTCCACTTGGATTAATCTGCTGAGTACATCAGGGCGGGTGCAAAAATGTGGAGAATGTTGGCCACTTTTAAATTTGAGTAATTTCCCCAGACATTTGGAGTCTGTTAAACTGCCCGGGCAGCACGCTCTCCCCAGCTAGATTAAAAATCTAGTTGTCTTGACTCAGATCTGTTGTTGATTTTAGCGGCGGCCATGTTGGGGTCAGCAGGGGAAGCGAATGTTAACCGTTCGGCCTCACACAGCGTCTCTGTGCCTGGCGGGTTCTTTTGCAATTCAAATCTCTAGTGAGCAAATGTTTCCCTGTTGTCCTGCTGCTGCCGCTCTACACGGCAGCGTATCGTGTATCTGGACTGTCCTTTTCATGCTTCCTAAAGCATCCTGGCAGGTACAAAAGGAGCGATTTAGAGGCATGTCTGTTCACTTTCATCACGCCATATTAGATAGTGGACAGCGACCCAGTTCCTCACACCTTATCCCATTTATCCTCACATTTCTCTTTCTGTTCTCATGCTTCTGCTTCCTTACCAGACATGATGTCACGGACATGCCCATGCAACAGCAGGAGCTCCATGCATGAATGAGTCTTGCTGTCAGTAAGCCTTTTTCTCTGATGCCAGTGACCATGTAGAATGTGTGTGTGTGTGTGTGTGTGTGTGTGTGTGTGTGTGTGTGTGTGTGTGTGTGTGTGTGTGTGTGTGTGTGTGTGTGTGTGTGTGTGTGTGTG
>JAVQJD010106576.1:0-15393 GCA_036023655.1 Nannoperca australis
CTCTCTCTCTCTCTCTCTCTCTCTCTCTCTCTCTCTCTCTCTCTCTCTCTCTCTCTCTCAAGGCTGTGTAAAGGAGAAGAAGGGGCTTGTTAAATGTGGAACCATTAGCGCGGTCTAGACTGTGGGTCTGTCAGTGCCGGGGTGGGGGGGAGAAATACAGCGCGACACCAGCGCTCTCATAGGAAATTGCCACTTTCTTCCAACAGGGCCCTCTTAATGGTTGTTTAGTAGACGACACATTGGGCATTAAAAATACCGCCAGTGGCTAGTGCCATGTCTCAACTAATGAGAGGCTGCGGGAGAGGGAGGCAAACAAAAGGAAGGAGAGGGAGAAGGAGAGTATTTTCATATGTATAGAGTGTGGGGCTGAACTTGACTGACGAACTCTGAGCTTATTTCCTCCTTGGCAGTTTATTCAAAGTGTGGGTCGGGGCACAAAGGCAGGGGCATGAAGATTAAAACAGGCCACCAAATTACGTGGGGAGCTATAAAGGCTTCTGAATGGTCTTTTCTAATATTATGAGACAGCTACTGGCTGTGTGAAGTTGCCTTTCAAAGTCAGTGCAGGGCTCGGATAAATGAAACGCTTTAGCAAGTTTAGTGGCCTCAAAAAGATCAGACTCTTGATTCAGTATGACAAAACAATTTCCTGCACAATTAGTTTGAGTCAAAAGGAAAATGTGGAAAACCACAGAGCGTGTTTAAAAACACCACCTCCACAGTCTGACGTTACATGTCTCTATGGATATAATCCGTAAAGAATTTCTGCATGAATCATATTTTTTATGTTCTGTTTATCAATTGTGCTTAGGCAAAAAGGGAAGCTTTATACTGATGCCTGCTGCCAACAATGTCATCCATGCAGGTATTTATCTCTCAGCACCTGTTCATTTATGTTGGACCAGCATTAAGATTTCTGACAATGAAAGTGATTTCATATGATTAATCTCTCTGTACCTCTTCTGCTGCCTTTGTACTACTTTCTCCCTGCCTTTGCCTACAGTACTGGATCTGTTCTGATTTCTTGTTGCTAATAAAGATGTCATTTATCGCCCCTGTTCCATCTCCTGAGTCACATCTGTGATACAATGTATGGTTTCCTTAAAAGAGTGGGAATATGAAGACAAATAATAATAATAATAAAAAAATATTTTTTTAAAAAGCTGCAATTTTTTGCCCACCCTTGCTAAATGAAAAAGACATAATTGTTATTATGCATGGGTCTGTGGGTTATTATGCACGACCAAAACACAAGGTAAAGCAATCCCATCAGGCTTTTCCAGCCCAGCAAGACGTCCTCTGAGAGCAAAAACATATTGACCACCAATCAATCGTAACCAGCCAAGTGCAAGGGTCACTAATTGAACGGAAGAATGGAATTGACAAAAAAAATAAAAAAATCAGACGGTGGCTGTTGCTGCGTTGGTGGTTTTCGCTGTTTGACTGCCCGGTACAGTGTAAACAAGGAAACAAGTCCGATGTAAACAGCTGTTTCAACTCTGCACAACCACAACACAGGAGTGGAAATGTTCTGATAGCAGAACATTTGGATTTCATAAATGAAATTCAACAGCATGTGACTGAAACACGTCTTCAATGAAATTTAAACTTGATCCATAAAAAAAAAGAAGACATTTGAGAGGTAAGAGACAGTTATAAGCTGTACTCTCAAATGAAAGACAGGCTTCTATTATTGCAGAAAGACTATCATATAGCAGCTAAAATGCAACGTTGTTGTTGGGTGGCTATTCTGTATCTTCCTTAAGGGATCAATACACTTTCACTTATTACTGATATAAATCAAGGTAAAGACATTTGTGGTTAATGAGATGCCACAAGATAAAGCAAGATAAGCAGAACAATGCACACGAGGGCGTACAATATGAGAAGAGAGAGAGAGAAAGACAGAGAGATGACCTTTAATGTTATTTTTTCCCAGCAACTTCTAAGGTGACATTAAACTCACTGCCAGTACTGTATCTTCAATTATGTATGAGCCAGAACACACACACATGCACGCACGCACACACACACAGCCACACAAGACTATGCATCTGGAAATGCCTAAAACTAAATGTGTTTACATTTTCCTGACCGGCTACCTCTTGCATTCAAGTGACGGTTCTCTCTCAGTAGCAAAAAGCTACTTTGTAGGCTAAGGCAATATGAAGTTGTAATGTTGTTATAATCCCTCTAAAAGTGTTAGAGAGTGTGACTTCGCAGTTTGCATCCCGTCTCCTACCAAACAGTGTTGGTTTGTTTTAACCCCGACTGTGATCGTTCTCTGACCTTAACCGTAAAAGCATGAAAGCTCATTTCTGAGCCCGGAAATGGTAGTTTGACAAAATAACCCTAACTCAAAGTCCATTCACTAAGTTTTTCTGGAGCTTTCAACCATATCACACAGCCTTAGAACAATCTACTTTTATGCACAACATTTAAGCCAACACAGACAATAAGTATTAAAACTGCTAGGAAATAACGGCTACTGAGGTCACAGCATATCAATTTCCATGACAAGTGAGCAAACTCCATCTGCTGATGAAGACCATGTAATACCTCTATTGTGGGGTTGTTTTGTCAAACTTAAACCAAGGAGTTTTAGTGTCTAAATTTAGCCAAACCGTAACCACAGAATGTACGGCCCAGTGTACGGACATGAACCAGCTGCATATTCTGAGTGTTAATCCTTCACAACCTCCAGAGGTAAGTGTATAATTCAAACCTGAAGTGTACAATAATTCAGCCCATGACAAGATAAAGCGGCAGGCATTTCGAAGTGCATGCAGTCACAGTAATGCTCAGCCAATCAAAGAAGAAGTGACTCAGAGCATTGTGGCTGAGTGGTTGAGCCAATGACTCACAACAAGAGCTGACAATCAAAGGAGAGACTTGTTAGCTATCAAGGTGATTTTGAGTTTTCTTTTTTTTGCATCTACATTCACCCACTGATCGAAGTCGCCACTGAAACCGACTGAAACTGTTGTTGTGTGTATCGTCAATGTGCGGAATTCAGCTCAGGACAACAGAGGCTAGAGACAAAGTAGACCACTCTGACTGAAGCAGAAGATCAGAGTGACCTCATGCACTCCAGTCACACACACACATTCACTACATAGGAGCATGCCACTTTTTGAATTGTTGTGTGCATCTGTTGGAATGTGTTTGTATTACTACATGTGTGTCTTTTGATGGCAGGGTCACTGATTCTCGACTGGATTGAATAAGAGACAGGTAAAGAAAGAGTGCGTGAGAGAGAGAGGCGAGAAAGAGAGAGAGAGAGAGAGAGAGAGGCCACCTGGGAAATTACGCCTGGAGCTTCCGCTGCCATGAAGCAGCAAGCATGAAATTGAAGCCGTCCGACAATGCGACTATCTGGATCCTTCCCGTTCACATACCAAAATAACGAACTAGCACAGCCTCTTGCCTCCATGCTATAATATGCTGACCTGCCTATTGTCTCAGCAGACACGGACAAGGAAAACCCCACCTCAGTACACAGGAGCAGGTGGGACTGATGACAGCTGGGATGGAGAGAGATGGAGGGGGAGGGGGAAGAAGGTAAAAGTTTCAACTTTAATTGTCACCAAAGGACAGCTGACTTCACAGTGGTGTTAGACTGATATCTCGGGCCACTGTTGGATAATTAAAACATCAGATTTCTCATTGATTAAATTAACATATTTTACACAATTTTTCATATAAATGTACACATCTGTATAGGAGTTACCATACAACAGGTGTAAGGGGCAACATTGCCATAAAGAGCTGCTCAAAATGACTAAATATATAAGTAATAGTCTATGTTTCGGCCACTTTTACAATTCAATATTTTGTTGCAAGAAAAAAGTTATTCTTCAAAAGTAGTCTACAGCCATGCTAACAGATTTGTGGGGCTGTATTTAAGCACAGCGGTGCTTTGAGCTAAATGCCAAAATCAGAATGCTAAAATGTGCACAATGACAATGCTAACACACTTAAACAGGTGTAACCTCTTTGACACCATCTCAGTGTTTGCATGCTGACGTTTGGTAATTAACACTCAACACAAAGTACAGCTGTTGAGATATTTCACTTAACAAGTGAAACATTCAACCTGCTTGTGGCGCTAAATGAAGTGTCAGGGGATCACCAAAGTCAGTAGGGATCATTCTCTAGTGAACAAAAATGGATACCCATCCAATAGTGGGGGAATGGCACTGACATCCCGACAGCCACGCTGTTAGCAGAGACATAAATAGCAGTATTGCTAGCAACCTTGCATCTAAACTGATTTTCACAGCAGGTATTAAACAAACTAACAGGCACAACATACAACCGGAAGCAGCTTTGAGAGTGTTGAGTCAAAGTCAAAGAATACACACATTGTCATCATTGTGTCTCTCATCAACATCCTGCAATCCTGACTGACAAACACCACAGCCTTCCTTCTCCCTATATAAACATCCAGGAGGCTCAACAATAAAGACGTTGCAATACCTGTTTGACTAAGCAGTACGAAGGCCATCGTTGCTGCAGTTTTCTCCTCAGTAGTTCTTTAATTACCATACGAAAAAGATGTTGAATAAGTCAGTATAGTGACTCGATATGAACTCTATAAATCAGGGCTGCACAAAACTGGGAGAGATGTCATGCTGTGATGAAAGGCACTGCTTTGACAGTTTGTGTCTTTAGATGAACGGTTTCATCAGATGGAATGAAATAAGCAGCAAAGTTTGATATCATGGTAGTTTTATTGCCATGTGGGGTAAGTTGGTAAAAAGATTAAATCAAATGATCAGTACTAAAGATTTTAACATTTATTAAGGTGTAATACAATATTTATAACATTTACTGACTCCTTCGACTCTGTCTTATTACGTTACAAGTTTGTTTTTCAGAGAATGAAGGTGACGAGTTCAGGCCCTATACACAGAGATTAGTTTCAACATCAGTGAAATCAATACTGGCCCTCATATCAAAAAACCAAATGGGCCTTTTTTCTTTCAAATACATGGAAATGCATTCATATCATAATAGCAGCGCCAAAAGGGAATAGTAAGACTGCTTTTCTCGGTCTTATCTCAATATGCTCCTCCACCATGGTGTGTGACGTGAGATTACTTGACTTCTAAAGTTTTCAAAATTCTCATTTCTGTTTGTCTTTTTTCCTCCTATTATGTTTCACGATGAGTTTGGAGGCTTTTCAGCACAGGCTTTGTCTTCATTCATCAGAGTATGAAATATGCCTGAGTGGACTAGTAATGATTGGATTTCTTGCACTGATGATACAAGACTTTTATGTTATGAATATAAAATATCTTACCTAACCTCCAAATAATAAAAAGCTTAAGTACTCTTGAACAATTTTCTCTATATGCCAAATTTTTGGAAGCACCACTCAGATTGGCGGGGGGGAGTGACACACGATGGTCGAATATGTGGCTGAGTGAGGTTGGCTGAGTGTCTGATGTTGTGAATTCAATAACCTTTATCTACACAGACAGAGACACTTGGGCGGTGAGAAGGGCTCACTTCAATCCCTGGAGTGTAGATATGCAGCAGCAGAGCCGAAAGAGTGTGGACACATAAAGATGCACTTTAAATAATGCTTGAGAGAGACTACACGGCTCCTCTAATCAGCGCTGATTGTCAAACTGCCGGATCTTGCTGATACCACTCAGAGAAAATAGATGCTGACTTTGTGATGTCTAGACCCCAGAAAATCAAAGCTTTGATGCCTGGCACATAGATCACAAACATGAGCAGCCCACAGCGCATGTAAATTCAATAGTTATGTGAAAATATACAGGTGACCCGACGGTAGTAAATGATGAGTCATTTCTTTGGAAATGGATACTTGTGTGTAATTGTTTGGCTTCGTAGTAAAGAAGTAAAGAAACTGAACCACTCAGTGGTGAAACAACAATGAGGGTATTTAAGAAGTTTTCAGGAATAATAATTTGCTTCACGTCCATTATCATGTGGATCAGGATGTTTATTGTATTACAAGAGAGCAAAACTATGGAAAGTGAAAATTGGTGATAAACCGCACTGAAAAAATGATTCTTTTTATACCTGTGTGTTTGTTACTGCTTTCAAGTCCTTTGATTCTAAATGTTTAAAATAATTATCTAATCTTAAATTATAAGATGCGTTCCTGCACTAAATATAAAACAACTTAATATAATTTATACTATACTTGAACAAAGCGACAAGGGACACAGATGACAAATGATAAGCAGGTCATTGTTAAAGTGACAAGTTCACTAAACTTTGGTGGTTTCAAGTGTGGAAAATTGTAAATCAAGTAATCAACGTCCAGTTCAAATATGTGGGCTGTAGTTTGTTGTTGGCTTGTTTATGTCAATACATTACTGTCGCCTGTTTAGCAATCTATTGGCTTTATGGTACCTTTATTAATCTTAATGATGCTGCCGTAACTTCTACTGAGGGATGATGTCTACACTTAAGATCTGTTCAGAACATTGTGTGCAGACACGCACCTGCTTTTAATGCATCAGCCACCACTCATCTGATTGGGCCTTTTCTCCAGTGTACCCTCTGGACCTACATTCATTTTCAGATGTGTAATTACAGACATTCTTGAGGAGCCGGTGTGTGTGTGTGTGTGTGTGTGTGTGTGTGTGTGTGTGTGTGTGCGGTTTCAGAAGCGTCATCGGAGGTCCATAGTTAATCAGCAGTCGACCAGAGGTCTCGGGGATCAGCCCATCGATTCCCTCCCAGGGAAATCAATTAAATCAAAGGCACTACTCAAACTGAACTCAGATCAGAAAGTGGAGGTCATACAGATGGGAAGACCAAGAGGAAAGTGGTAGGGAGAGAAAGATAAACGCCTCCGGTATGAACAAGGAAAAATACAAATAAGATGAGACAAGGTGGTGGTGATAGCTGGGTTAGGTGATACGACAACACATAAATAATAAAGAAAAATCTGGATCAAATGAGTGGAGAAACGTAACAAATTCTGATACTATGGGCAATAGGAGTCGTTCAATAGTACAGCACCTATTGGAGATTATGGGCTCATGTGTTACACAGTGCTCTCAATCACTGTCATTAACAACTCCAGTGATTTAAAAAAATGTCACCAAATGCACATGCACTATACTGTGTTCTGATGATGTTCTGATACACATGCAAAAGCACGCACACATTCTGATGCATGCGCACAAGCACACAAACACACACACAGACACACACGGGTATGAGGATCAATGTGTCTGAGAAAGTTAGAGAAGCTCTCACTGAGTCTGACCTTGATTAGACATAATGAGACTTAACCACAAGTCCACTAATCTGATGAAATTACTTACAGATTCACCTTGTGCAGAATACTAAAGACAAGCATTAACTCTAGCTGTACACACGCGCTTACTGTATGCAGGCGTACACACACATAACCTTTATAGGCATGTGCAAGCATTAACTCTAGCTGTACACACACACACACACACACACACACACACACACCAACACATGTCCTTCGTCTATCCCAATCAGACTTATTACTTTGAGAATCTTCAAAGGGCTCTTTGATCACCTCTTTGAAAATCATCTTAATAAAAATTGCAAATAGGAGCTGCCCTGTAGTTACAGCACAGAAAGTTTTGTGATAAGACAGAAGTGGAAAGACTGACCTCTAGTAGTTCTGCTCTGTTCTGCTACTTATCTTTGGATGTAACACTGATGATTATGATGTGAATCATTCTGAGGTTTCATGGTATGTCTGGATTCCACTCCTCCAGACTTAAGAGCTGACCAGATTCAACTCTGCTGATTCCCAATGAGGGGACTTCCAAACTCTGCCAACTGTCTTTTGGTGCTAGGACAGAGACAGGTTGTAAGATTAAATACAATGCATCATCTTCACAAAATAGTTTGGTACTTTCAGCTTTTTTGATATTAGGGGCCAAATCCTTCAATTTATTTCTCGCGAAACTCACCTGGGCCTTACCCGATGTCATCAGCATCCAAGAAACGGTTTCCTCACTCAGTCATTGACTAACTTTTTCAAAGACTCCACTCTCCTCGAGCCATTCTGGTATCTCCTGTTAACCCTATATTACCATGAAGCTTTAACAGACTACAATAAAAAAGTTCAAACGACCATAAACTTGCAAAGCTATTATGTAGCTTGTTCATCTTTTTAAGCCTTTTAAACTTGCAGTATCAGTCCTTTAACGCTGCTTAGCACCTCACACTTCTCCAGACTCATCATCACTCTTTCCAATTTTGATCTAATCCAAGCATACAAACACACGCGCTGTGTTACCTCCCCACCTCACCTCACACTCATCGCCCCGCTTTGCTTTGTAGTCCCCCCACCTTTAAATACTGGGTTACCTCTGCTGATTAAAAATCCATTAATCGCAGTGGGCAGTGTTCCATTTTTCATAATCGCGGCAGCAAGCGACCTCACCACCTGCCAGTCTTTTCAATAAGAGTATAACAGGTAAAGTCTGTTTACAGGCTTTGTTCCATTTTTCACAATAACACTAGTGTATGCTGAGAACACGAGCTTTACAAATCATGTGCTGATGTTTTTGACTATTTCAGTGCCGGACAAATGGTCTCCTAGTTTCTAACACTGATAATGACCCTCATGTGCGTTACTTCATGCACAGTAGTTCTTTTTCCAAAGGTGACATAAGTTCATTTAAAACATTAACTAGGCACTTTTCTGATGTTATGTTTCACTGCCTAATGTTTCACTATGTGCAAGGTATTGTATATGTTTCTTCCTGTCTAACATTAATAAATACCCAAGACACAGCTAAGGAGACATAGGTCATTGTAGTTTTTTGCTATTTTGGATGCATTGTTACAGAAACTTCTCTGTCAAATGTACATTCAGCATTTGCATCAAACGCTTGTTAGCGCCACAGAATGGGCAGCAGCTGTACTAAAAACTGACAAAACACGTTCTATCAGTGCTTAAGAAACAACATGTGGATCTGTACACAACACAAAAATGCTTTTATTATACACTGCATAACTGAACAACTGAACATGCAATTTACGGAAAAGCTTTTCCTGTGTCACACTCTGTTTTTTTTGGAAAGGGAGATGGATTCAGGGGTGAGTAATTATTTCTAATTCTAATTCTAAGCGTGGAAGAAAGTGTGAAAGAAGCAGGCATCTTGTCCACTATTCCGCCCTCAATGGCCTTGATCCAACCACGTATGGATGCCTCTGATGGTGCGGCCGACAAAAAGCACCTGAAAGCAATTTTCTGAGGCAATGTGCAAGAAAGAGAAGGTTGGTGCAGTAGAATGTGACAAACTATGAGACCGAGCAACCTTGGAAGTTCTTTATGCCGAAGGAAATGTATGTTCAAACACAAATGACATGACTTTAAAAGACAAAAAAAAACAACAGCATCATGCTGGTGTTTGTGTGTCATGTGTTTAAGAAAATTCACATATTTTTGTATATCTGCATTTCATTAGAAACCCACACATGAATGAACACGCACTCATACAAACACACACACACACACACTTACACTTGAAGCTGGTAACACGTTTGAGACGTGTCAAACGTGTGTCCGTGCTGACCCAACAGACCGTGTGTGGCCTTCCCTCTGTGTTTGCATGTTTGCCTTTGTGGCAGTGTGTGTCAGTGGTAGTGTTTGTTCGCCTGTACGGCTACTTACTGCAGATTGCATCAGCCTCATCCGAACCGTCTGCACACTCTGGTTCTCCATCACAGCGCCACCTTGCAGGAACACACTGTCCATTCTTACAGGCAAAGTCTGTGGTAGCACACGTCTTCTTTGCTGTGGAGACAAAGGCAACAATGCAACTTTACTGTATGATTCAAAGAAAGGTAAAGCAGTATTGTTCTTAACACAGTGTCTATTACATTTTGTATTAGATATTTAATGAAAGAAATTCTCTTGAGCACAGAAAGTAATGCCTGAATAGATACAAAAAACATCTACAGAAACTGCACACACCAATAACAAGTGATGAAAATGAATGCAAACATTTTAAAGTAGTTAGTGTTATGGAAACATGTCAAATGTTTGATAATCCACTTAACAAGGCATCCAGGGTATGAATTTTATGAATTAGCACATTTTACAGTCCACTGTTTTACAACCCCCAACACTGAATGTTTTGATGCAGCTGGTTGCAGGCTATAGTTTTGGTGGTGTGTTCAAGTGCAACCGGGGACAAGAGGCGTTTGACTAGCCAGCCGCTGTTTTTGTTTGTTCTTTGAGGTTGACTCAGTGGATCAGGGTCGTTAGTCAGGTGAGACTGTGATAGTTTTGTACGTTTCCTCTACGCTGAGTTGCTGACCTTTGTGTGTGCAAGATTTTTATTTTTTTTTCACTTGACAAAGATACAACATGGATAAGAGTATCTCCAGTCTCCTGCTGAATCCATACTGATGTTTTACATTTTGGAATATGTTGTTGAAATTATTTTCCTTTGGGTTAGACTGATCTGTTACATCATTTCAACGTTATAGGCTACTTATGAAATGTAACTCATTAAGAATTAAAGTTGCATAGAGCCGGTTAAGGCATAGCAGCATATTCAGTCAAGAGGGGAACTGGAGCGGCACATTACATTTGACAACCTGACCAATAGATTAAAAGTATGATCTGAAGAGTAAATCCAGTAAAAGACTTCCTCCGGTGGAGAGGTAGTGTTTTAAATCTGAGCATGTGAATCACATGTGAATTGTAGTGTTTCCTGAACTGGCTCAGAGGGATTTTCTCCACTTTAACCATCCCATGATCCACCTTCATGGTCCAGCCCAGCTCTACAGAACCAGCTGTGGCTCTGTCTAGCAGGATCCTGATAGCCTATGGAATCCGGTTTTGTGCAGTTCACTTCCTCTGAACAAGGGTAAAATTGAACCACTTGAGTCTGTCACGGGGAGAGGCAAAAAAAATTCCTCTCCTTGACAGCGAGAGCCACTGAACAAGAGAAAGCACTCGCTCGGCGTGTTAGCAATGCCTTGCCTCGCCATGATGAAATATACTGTACAGAGAGGGGGCTGACAAATGGCAAGACAGTGAGTGTGTGTGTGTGTTTGGTGGTGGTGTTTGTGTCAGGGTGATTTTCTTCTGATGAGTACAGAGAGTAACTGTGACTGCTACTGTTCCATTTTCTTTCACGTGAGCCTGGTGTTCCTCACCTCACCGACCCTTAGCTTAAACCCGATGGAAATGCAGCATGGCAGGGGGCTAGGCTAAAGCAGTGTAATGTAGTATGGGTGATGATATTGTATGGACGTACAGTCTACTTAATCATATGATTTATACTAAAGCTCACTACGCTCCATCCGTTGTTCACAGCTAATTCCTCACTTCCCGGGTCTCATCAGAAAGCAGAAGACTTAGGGTGGCTGAGGAAAATAATATTGCTTAGTCAGTTTCAACTATTAATACCAGGTTCAAACATTTACAACAGGAGTGGTTAATGAGAGCCTTCAAAGCAAATTGGAGGGGAATAATACTTTGTGTTTACAGTAACTTTGTATGTTCAGTTCAACACAAAATAAAACCCCTATGATTAGTGCCACGTACTTTGATTTTTGAAAAAAAGGAGAATGACAGAGCACTGATTTAAAAAGCTACACCATGAGTTTGTCCCACCCTGGCAGTATCTTATATACAGTCCTCCTCTACTTAGAAAGGGAAAAGCTAGTCAGCTTATTAGCTTGTTGTTTATGTGTGTAGCCTTGGCTGTCTCATTGTGTGTGGTAAAAGGCAGCGATGTGACTGGTGGCTCAAGAGGGAGCCATAATAATGAAGTACATGCTGGAGGAACTGACTGCATCTCAATGCCCCATGGGACCAATGGACCAATGCTTTCAATATGTATATCTAAATGTATTTATATGGATAATAATGTATGGCAGGTTGGAGAAAAGATAGAGACAGCCACATATTCACCAGGGCAGAGTATTGATCCTAAGTAGAGAGGAAAAAAATAGAAAAAGACACGAGAGAGATGGAATTGAATAAGGTGTAAGCCTAGAATAAATGAAAAGCGTGTCCCTGAGGATCACAGAGTATTCAGAGCCAGAGATAAAAAGTAAATAGTAAGAGGGAAGAGAATGGGGAATAGGGGTACAGAAACGAAAGACGAGTGGAAAGAGGCTGTCGAGGTGGGGTCTAGTGTAAAGGCATCAGTCTTCACAAAGGACTGAATAAATCATTTTCCATCCTCCCAGCATGTTAGCATAAATCCCTTCTCTTCCTGTCCACCTTGCCTGTTTTTCCATCTCTGCCTGCAGCCTGATAACAGTCAGCTGTAGCCGCACACAGAGTATTTATTGGGCTGTATTAATTCACAATACTATTGTAGATCACAACAAAGCTGATATCAGACATCCACAAATAAGGGTTTTTCCTTCATATCATATCATATCTCCCGTCGCTGGTCAGCCTAATAATCTCCAAAAGCAGATAGCTTAATCCAGTTGAGGATGCAAAATGGTGCAGGTGACAGACAGGCATACACAAATATCACACTAAAAAGGATTAATTAAAATGCTGAAGTCAGCATATGTAAGCCTATCATTTTCCTACAACCCCTTCCCTAACTCATATTTTTTCTTATCTTAGGGACAAAAAGGAAAATTATACAATTCACCTTGGCCCCTTCTTATTCTGCGTGCCAAAGGCATTAAGCAAGAGTTTGTCCTCTGCAAGCATATAATATATGATTTTAATTAACCAGGATGAATGATTCAACAGTGGCACTGGACAAAGATTTTAAACATACTTGGCAATCTAAAGCAACTGCTGGACATTTTTAATCATCTATAGGAAAATAGACAGAAAAATGACAGAACTCGTATGTACATGATGAAGACTTAACTTAAAAAAAATGGTAGTATTTCAATAAAGCACATTATGGAAAGCTATTATCATCCATCTTGAAAACCGAGAATTACATTTATGAGAGTGCAGTTATTTGGGGCTATGAATACTGAATGAAAAGTGATTGGTTTAATACAGGGAAACCTTCCAACAGATGGGTGTATATTACAACATTTTGGGAAAGAAAGCTCTCATGTAATGAAATAAGCATGCAAATAAAACTCATTTTTCACTTGCAACAGGCACAGACAGATCAGGAATGAAAAAAAAAAGCAATATAGACTCAGTACAACGCTACAGAGACAACGAGATGAACAACAACACTTCACCCACTACACAGACCTCTAAATGGTGGACAAACCTTTAGAGATCATGAGATCTAAAGTATGTGGACATTCGCACATTTATGTTAGAATAAATGTGTAAAGAAATCTGCACAAACCAATTGTTTTCTCCCTCCCATGTCTCTCAAGAGTTGCTGATGCACACACAAACAGCCGCTTACATTTACATTCTGATGCACCAAGACCTGTCATATGTGAGTATCATCCATATGGAGCAGCCTAAACCTGCCTTATGAGGTGTGAGAGTGAATGTGGATGAGACAAACACCAGGCAACCATATACATACTGTGCACATACACACACCTCTGACTACCAACCACCCATCCTCCTAGATTTGAAGCACAGCATTATTTCAGTCCTCCATCCCCAGATAGAAAAAGTGATTAATATTTATGTGAAACGACCAGAAGAGCTCTAGCTTGCTCACTAGTCTCTCTTTCTCCACATCCTCGAGTCATCACTAACTTTCTTCACTTTTAAACTGCACCGTCAGATTCTCATATCTTATCCATCATTGTACTTCACTGTGAGCTGCATTTATCTGGAAGCAGTGTTTAATTCATTTTTGATCCTGTGTTATACGAATCAGAATTGGCTTGTTACTCCGTTAAAGACTGAGACATTGAACTCTGAACCGTAGAGTTTAAGCAGTAACTTTTAGATGATCAGTCCTGTGATGCCCTACATAGACATTACACCTTCACAGGGCCATGCAAGGCCAAACCATTATAGAGACGCATGGGAGGGACCATGTGGGCGGTGTCACAAGACATACAGGGTTAATCTTATGCTGACATTCAACTAATGTCACGCTCTGAATACCCCCATGATCAATGAGTGACTAAGCTGACCTACTCATGTTCATATGGCCTCCACCCCATCCACACAGCGCACGCACACACGCACTCAATGGACACCTCTTAGGATTCTTCGCCACGTACTCCCGATGACATGATTTGATACGCTATTATTCGACCTGAGAACAGGTGAAAGTCAGCATCTTCCCTCAAGTCATTCAATTCATACACTTCATTACACACACACACACACGCGCAGAGTGAAAGGGAAGTGGAAATAAAACATCCAACAGCACAATAATAGCTAAGGGAGCACTGTGTCGCCTCTAATTAGAATTTGTTGACTGCAGTCCCTGAAATGTTGAGTTGCTCCAATAACGACAGCCTGAAACAGGCAACCGGTGCTGTAGTGAGACTATTTTCCATCCTTCAGTCACAGACAGGAATACCTTTTCATCTGCTAAAGCTCCAAGTGCAAGAAAACAAAGCTAACCTTCGTTGCTCGCTGGCCATTGAATTGGTAAAAGTTTTTAAGGTGCAGATACTGGATAAATACTGGACAGTTTGGGGTCTCTGGTTACTTTTTATTTTGATAGTCTAAGGATAGATTCAGATACAACGCAAAGAGAATGGTCATTTAGCTGTATTAAAGAAAATGACCTGCTGGAGTGTTTGTGCAGTCTCTGTTTATTGGTCACCAGTAGCAAATGGATACGTTCCCAGAATGGCTTTAGCTGTAACAGACACCAGCTGTTTGTGTGGAGTCCTGCCTCACATTAGCATGTGTGCGAGTGACAGGTCATCATCAGTAAACATTTCTGACCTTACTTCTACCCAAAGCAAAAGGCTGAGGCATGTATGTACAGAAGGCCAGAGAAATTTGGTATACAATAAACGCTGTTGGAGTTCACAGCATTATCAAGGAGATGGATGGAGAAAAGCCCAGTCCTAGGTCCAGGCTATTCTGTGTACATAAAAACCTGCAGAAAAGCCAGAGAAAATACCGTTGTAACCATGTCGCTCTGCTGACATATTCCATTATGTAGATTCTGATCAAAGTGTGTTAAGCTATTCGGATGTAACAGGAAAGTCCATCTGAATAAACAAACCAACTAAATTCAGGTGTCAGAAACAGATAAAAACATTCACCACTGATTGTTTGAAATTATTTCTGCAGTCCATGTAAAGATGACAAGCTCATTGTAAAGACTTGAATGTACTTTCCACATCGTTCTGAGAATTACGTGACACTCGCTAAAAGTCTGAATGGCACACCATATTAAGGATATGTCTGGAAACTGTGACTGTAGGCTCTGCTCAGCCAGGTGTAGTACACACACACACACACACACACACACACACACACACACACACACACACACACACACACACACACACACACAC
>JAVQJD010106581.1:0-12548 GCA_036023655.1 Nannoperca australis
GTGTGTGTGTGTGTGTGTGTGTGTGTGTGTGTGTGTGTGTGTGTGTGTGTGTGTGTGTGTGTGTGTGTGTGTGTGTGTGTGAATGTCAATCTGTCAGGCCAGAGTGGTCCATTAGTATCAATGTTGTTTTTGATGACAGTTAACTGGTAAGTGCACGTATTGATTTGTGAGCATATTGACGTCCATTTTTCCCAGTTGCACACTAAACAGCAGATGAAAGTGAGAAAGCCAAGGAAGCGAGAAAACAACTGGCCTTTGAAGCACGCTGTCACTTCACTCTCTGTCCCAGTAATATTCTGTTGAATTAGGGCAGCAAATATTTTTAGTCTCCACCACCAGCAGTGAGAACACGCCATCTGAATTGCTGCAAACATGCTGTGTGTTGACATGCTTAATGTGAGATATGGTTGCATCCACACACACACACACACACACACATATAGCGAAGGAGTGTAATCCCCTCCTGACTACAGTAAGCGCCCAGTTTCTTCCCTCAGTCCATCGTTGCATCAGATGCTTTGATGTGCCTCAGTGCTCAGCCAAGAGTCCCAATCAGCTGAGAGTTTATCTGCTCCCCGGTTTAGCGACGTTAGACCTGCACGTGTTCAAGATGAGAAATTAGAAGAGATTACACAGAGGCAGAAGGGCTGAAAGTGGGGGGAAGTTTTGTGTTGCAGGAGGAGAAGAGTGAACATCGCACAACATTTACCATTCAACGCATATTATAAATCTTCTATCCTGAGATACAAAAGTATGGAAGCTGAGGAGGGTTGTTTTCAAGCCTCTTATCTCGGGACCATGTATTCTGTTTTCTCGTGACAACAGGTTCATGTGTTATCTCAACAAAACCACCTTTCTTTTTCTCACTAACTAAATAATTAACTTGTTATCTTTCTAACAACTTTCTTTTCTCCTGAGATACTAGAAGTCATGTTTCATTAAAGAACTTCTAGAGAAGGTTTAAAACATTGCTTTAGGTATTTGTGCTCACAAAGTGTTCCACCTTCCTTTACGGGACTTCATTCTGGCTATGTTGGAACATAACCTGGAATCTTTTGAGACAGACAGACAAGATCAAGGCTTTAATATAAAAAAAAAGTATGAACTTTGACCCTGACAATGGCTGCATGATAACAGGAAATGCATTCAGTGACACCTACAGTGTTCGCCTCAGGGCTGCTAGATAAATCAGACACCAGGATTTGGAAATAAGTCATTATTCTCACCTGCAGCAGGAAGCGCAGTTTGGTTTCAACCCCTAAAACAACCAGAGACCCGAACATGACGCGGCGGCAGCGTAAGTTCAATCAGGAAGACTATATTTATGCCTCCTTCACTCGCATCCCTTTCTTCCTGCTTCTCTTAATCAGCTGATTATGGGTGTTTACTCTCTCAACTATCCAATCAGCCAATCATGTTGCTGCTCTCAAACTTCAGATCCGTTCTCCTCTCGTTTGCTGTCAGCTATCATTTCAGTGCGGACGCGATGTGATCCTCCTCCACCCCTGTTCACCTGCAGGTCGCCACATTCGGTGTCCTGGTCGAGCTCATCAGCCGTCCCCTCCTCATCACATCTAGTATTACTGTAATATAATATAAGTACAGGTACAAAGGCACATGTATGGTTGCAGTATATTTCTTCCTCTAAAGAATAGTGCAGAGGTTCCCGACCTTTCTGGCTTGTGACCCTCTTAAATAAGTCAGTCAAGTGAAGTTTTAATATGTACCAAGACTTAAATCTAAATTTAAGTTTTAGGGGACCAGCTTTTAGAACCCAAGGTTGGATTATCAACCAGGCACCAACCCTGAAAGTCCCACGTTGATGGTTGCATGCCAGGCGGTTTAGTTGACGAATTACAAATTAGTTTGGGGAATTTGTGCCACTAAAGAACATCAGCAACCATGGTTTGTTCCTTCTTCTTCTTCTTCTTCTGCTGTATGTAACCCTCTGACTCTTTATAGAGGCGTCCTGCGTCTCAATGTAGTGACTTTATTGTTTGTGGAGTTTAGATTGTGTTCACATTGCACATATGGACTTTTATTTACATTCCACTGGGGATGAAACTGATTTTATGTTTATTAAAAGTGGTTCCTGTCAGATGAACTTCTGAATAAGGCTGGCCAAACACTTAATACTTCCCTGTAGGGACCCTAACATGCTCATCTGGCCTTAACGTGACTGTGGGAACTGAGTTTGTTCTCACATTGTTAGTATTGCAAGAACAAACACACACACACACAAACCAGGAACACCTGCATTTTGGTAGAGAGAGCAGCAGATGCCTCTGATCCCACAGCCTCTCTCTCTGTGTTTTCTCTCTCTCTCTCTCTCTCTCTCTCTCTCTCTCTCTCTGTCTCTGTCTCTGTCTCTCTCTCTCTCCAGTGTGCAGCGCTCTGGTGGGTCGGTGAAACCTCTTTTTGGCTTCGGAGCTGCAAGCGAGAGAGGAGCAAGCGCTGAGGTAAGGAAGAGGGATGGGGAAGAAGAAGAAGAAGAAGAGGGGGATGAAAGAGAGAGAGAAAAGGCTGATGAATGAATGAATACACGTAGAAAGAGAGAGTAGCCTCAAGAACGTGTAGAAAAGAAGACGCTGTGATCTTTGATGTTAACACTGTTAGTGCTGCGATGGCTGGATGTTGTTACACTACTGTATATTATGGGGGTTTACGTGTGTGTGTGTGTGCGAACGCGCGCGCACCTGAGATATGCTACTGTTATTAAATCCCACCTGTGATTGAAAGGAGCACGCACTCGGCCGATAAGTTAGGTGACACTCAAGGACAGTGCGTTTGAAATGAATTCGCGAGCGCGCGCGCGCGTGTGTGTGGGTGTGTGTGTGTGGTTGTCTACTGTACATCAGTTAGGATGTGCACGGAAAGATGTGTCTCAGTAAGTCTATGCATCTGGGTGTTTGTTGAAAGCCTGCTGCTGTCTGCAAATGGACCGATTAAAAGCGGCCACAAGTGAGAGGGAGAGAGAGGGAGGGAGAGGGAGAGCGAGCGTGTGTCAGAGAGCCTAAATTAGGCTGCAGCGCTGCTGGCACCGTGTGTTTAGAGAGTGGAGCGGTCCTACGAGGATAGAGAGACCACAGACAGCTGTTGGAGAGAGAGAGAGAGAGAGATCCTTGCTTCTATGCAGATGTGTAGCACCACCATCCACCATCCATCAAACCTAAACTCTCCAAACTTAAGATCTGTTGCAGTTGTGAGCTTTGTTCTGGTTGGATGATTGTTCTGTGGTGTTAGATTATGTTGGATAGTAACACGTGGTTGTATTTCATGTGTGGGGCTGGCCTGCCTTGTTGGGGACGCCCCTGTACACTCACTCCTGAGTGCTTTGGGTTCCAATCAAGGCGAATCTCAATTTAGTGTAAACTGAAGACAAGGCAGCGTTGTTTATATAGCACATTTCAAACAGAGGCAATTCAAAGTTCTTTTTTTGTTTGTTTTTTTACATATGTAAAGAAGAATGAATGAATATAATCCATTTCCAGTGCAGTAGTAAATTGTATAGAGTGTCCAACTGTTTCATTGGACCCTGGACCGGCCTGCACAGAGCCCTGACCTCAACCCCACCCAACACAGTTCAGGATGAAGTGGAACACCGACTGTGAGCCAGACCTCGTCGGCCGACATCACCGCTGGCCCTCACTCACGCTCTTGTGGCAGAATGGGACCAAATCCCTGCAGCCAGGTTCCAAAATCTGTGTGTAATGTTCAGGTTCAGGCTGCTACAGCGTTTTGTCTCTGTGAAACCTCCAGTTTCAGTTTACTGGACCGACACCAGGACCTGTTTGCAGTGTTTAGCGAGTGGAGTTCATCGTGCAGCATAGTAATTGGATCTGTGAGAAGCAAGAAAATCAGATTTCTCAATTAATTTATCCTTGATTTAATTTTGTGAATATTAGAGTGAAGGAGACACGTTGAACTCATTTGTCCTGCGCAAATCAAAACGTGTGATTAATCTCACAAAATGACCATCAGCGTCACACATCACTGATTGATGGTGTCCTTTATTTTACAGCTGATCCTCATCCAGACTCGCCTGGAGTGTAGAGGATGGGTGGTAAAGGAAACTGTGTGTGTGTGTGTGTGTGTGTGTGTGTGTTGAGGGTCCAGAGGGAAAATGAGAAGAAGCCTCGCTGTGCGTCTACTTCCTGTCATCACAGCATGCGAAGCAAAAACAGAAGCTCTAAGTGTAATCAGGTTAATTTAAGATGATAATCTGAGACGTTCATAAAAATAAAGGTCACGTTGTTCTTTCAGTCATCGCTTGATTTTCTAAAACTGTCACGAGTTCAGTGAAGGGTCATCACTTGTTTACCACCTGACACAAAAAGTGTGACACGGAGCTGCACAGTGATGAAGGCATCAGCCAAAACGTTGGTGCTAGTTACTCTTTTGCGTTACAAAATAACAAAGATACAGCAAGAGTGAACTTTAAAAGACTATTGCGTTTAACTATAATTAACACGGGCACCAGACAAACACAGCACACAGATTACTTTGAGACACTTAACGTGAAGAAAGAAAACATTAAAAGCTTAATTTAATTGATGGTAAACTATTAGAACTACTACAAAGTATTTGTTGACGCTTCTCTGGAGTAGAAGTACAAAATATTAGTACCTCAAAATTATACTTGAATATTATACTCCCATCACTGTTTGGGAGAAACATTACGAGGATCTCAGTTCTGTATCATTCTCCCTCAGTTGTGATGAAGAGAGTAAACTTCTAATCTTCTTAACAGACAATTTAAACACACAATTGATTAATTTCTTCATTTTCATAATGTTTATTCTTTCATTTTCTGTTTGGAGTTTCATTCTCTTCGTGAATCAGTCGTGTCTTGTTCATTCCTGTTAACCTGTTCACCATCTAAAATCAGTAGCTTGGGGTCTTTATCTATCCTCACGTTCATCTATCTTTCATTTATATGCAAAATCAAGACAGAGCGAATGTCGGAGGTATTGATCCCGGGCCAGCGGGGCTACATGGGATTCCAGAAGCAGGGGTGGAGCAGTGGGACTGTGAACTTGAGCATTACTGGGAAACAAATCAGGCGTTTTCTTTCCGCTGTGAGCTGCAGGTTTGGGACACCTAACAAGCAGATGGGGCTCGTGTAATGAAGACAACAGGTTGAGAGCCATTGACTCAGAAATGCATTCAATACTTGTCCCACCTGGATTTTCTGCACACATGCTGCATGTTCTTTTCTGCACACGCTGCGGCCCTCTGAGGCTCAGGCACGCACGCTCGCTTTGGATGTTCCCTAACAAACAGCTGGCTGATGAGAGTATTGATCTACGGAGCCAGATGACATGGAGCTTAAACGCCTGTGCCAAGAGCAAAGACAATATTTTGTAGTGAGAATAGCCAATGAAAGGAAATTCTCTCTCTCTCTGAATTCATTTCACTTCAGTTTGCTTTGAATGTAACAAAGACAATATTGCCAAAACATCAGATAATGATATAAGTAATAATATTAATGTACATAAAATCTCTCTCTCTCTCTCTCTCTCTTGGTCTCTCTTGGTCTCTCTCTCTCTCACACATCCAAACACCCAACCAGAATCAAGCAGTGCTCTACTTCGACTTCACAGCCAGCCAACATTAGAAGTTAGTGCAGGAAACTGGAGCACATTGTGTTTGGAAATAATAACACGGCGTCGTGTAGAACGACTGCGATAAGGTGTGTGCGGTTTAAAGGGATCATTGTAGAAATGTGCTGATTGGCTTTCCCTCTCAAACCGGGGGGCTCACACCGACTGAGACCCAGCGGCTGCAGGTTCATTGTTTGTGCTGTATTTTCTTCCTTATTTATTTATTTTATTTACGTTTTGCTTCCTGGATGCTTTCGGTATCATTTCATCCTCAGGTTTTGTGATATATTATATGTCCAGAGCTTGCTTGGACTTCAAATGAAAACTGCATTTCCCATGAGCGCTTGCATGGCACTGCACAGGTGTGCTCTATTTGGTGTTGTTAAATGCTCTCGGATTTGTTTTGCCAAATATTTGCCTGATGCACGTCCAGGATTTATCTATGTGAGTGTATTGAACCTCTCCAAAGTATTCACTTTGCTTAAAGCTGCCAGGAAACAAGAGAGCAGGTCCCATTTGAGAGGGTGCGCAGGAAGATGTTATTGGCAATTGAATTGTAGTTTTCAAGTTTTGGTTATAAATGTAACCATTTTAAAGTATTCATTAAACTGCAACAGAAGAAGTCTTTGCATTTTTTTTGTGTGGTTTTCAATCACAGCTGTGTGCCAAGTCCATTTGTGGTCAATCAATTAAGGAATTGGGTGTTTCCAGTACACTTTTCTTTCCAAGTCAACCTTATTTTGCACATGTATGGTGTTGGATTCAGCCCTTAAGGAAACCAGCTGACTGTAGATGAATGTGCTTTGATGAGGAAGTGAAAGGCAGTTTCTTCATCCATTAAGGATGGACTAAATGGAGAGAGAGAAAGCTGGACCCAGTTATGGTCGGGATGTAGTAATCTGGTATCGGTCTGACGGGGAGAGAGATGGAGGAGGTGGAGCAGGTAGAGTCGGAGGGAGCAGCAGGGCTGTTTTGATCGCTGTCGTTTCATTTTTTCCTCTTCTCTTTATACTCTGTAATTCTCTCACTTCGTCGCTGCTCATCTGTCCTCGGGTGTAAATATTTTGACAGCTTTCAGACCATCAGAAAGAGCCGACAGGCCTGAGTTATGGAATGACAGTTGTGTGTATGTGTACATACAGCACGGGGTCACACAGTGTTGTACTGACTTTCTTAATCAGAAATGTCTACAGTTTTGTTTCTGCACTCTGTGAGCAATTTATTTAAATCATTTCAGCTTTTTTCTTGGATTTCTCTAGTTGCCCTAAATTAATTTGAATTGATTCACACACAGACTATGAAAATCAACGTGCAGGGAGAGGAAACAAAGTCCAAAAGGTTTAATTGATTAACTCTGGCTAATTTAAAATAGAACTACACTGTTAAGACATATTTAACTTAAATATTAAATATGCTCTTTTGGACTTTATTAGATATAATTTTGACCAAATGAGGGAAAGAGTTCAGTTAAGATCCATGTTTCTGAGATTTCCAGCTTTCCATTGTAGATTGTATTCAAACTATACATTTCAAAAACCTTTAATATCATAACAATAATTATAAAATAGTTAAGTAAAGAAGTAGGTTCTTATTTCCTCTTTGTAAAACAAGTGTTCATCACTATAATGGCAAAAAGGCTTGTATTGATCTTCTAGCATCTTGTAAATTATTGAGTGACAATAAAAGAAAGAAGCCTGAAGGGTTGAAAGAAGAGCAAAACTTAAACATGATGTCTTCAATTCTCCTGGAACTTCAGTCTCGTGACAGCGGAGGAGGAATTGCAGAGAAGAGATAACAGAAAACCAGCAGAATGTATGACGCCCTTTGTTTCATCCATCCTGTGCCTGCTGACAGAAGACAAGAAAAAAGACAGAGCGATGGGAGACTGGAGCCCAGCGGTGAGTTATACTTGTCTAATTCATCTCTCTCTCTCCCCACAGCAGCTTCTAGACGCTGAGGAGAGAGCACAAGGACACAGAGGAAGAGGAAGAGGAAGATAAAGAGGAGAGGATAACTTGACGCAGGAGAAGGAGACTGAAAGGGAGACTGTAGTGATGGCTGAGGCAGCTCAGCAGCAGCAGCAGGTGGAAGAGAAGGAAGAGCAGCTGAGCACTGTGGAGGCGACGGAGTCCGATGAAGGGTCTGAAGAACTGAAGGAGACTGTCCAGGAGACCCCGACCCGACCTCTGCTGTCCACGAGGTCCGTGAGCAGCGTGGACCCAGATGACGACTCCCCCAACATGATCGTCTACAGAAAGGTAAGAGCCGGAACTTTTTGTTGTTTTAAAGTCTTTTTATCTGTGAATTGGTTACGTTTGTGATCGTGTGGTGCTGCTGAGAACCAAAAACTGGGAATAGAGACACTTATTTGAGTGCAAGATTTGACTTTTGGAGAGGTAAACTTGGTTTCTGTTGGCTTTGAATCCCTACCAACACGTAGGCCATGCAAAGTCCCTTGTGTTTTAAAACAATGGCACCTTAGTGATTTATTAGATTTTGCACACCCATACTCACCATAGATATATCTGCAAGAATGTATTTTAACAAACTCAGTACATTGACGTGAAACACACAACATATAATATAATATTAAATGGAATAATAAATAATATAGGACTGTTCATATTCTGGAGGACATGCACACATGCAGTAATACATTTAGTTTGTCTTTCACCTCTACTAAAATCTTGAAATATTCAGTATCTTTGCTAAAGAGGGGGGATTTTCTTTCAAGATGTCTTTTGAGCTTCGCTTGGCACTGCTTCCACTTCCAGTCTCTGCAGATGAAGCACTCCGCTGTCCGACCGCCACTTCCTGTATTCACAGAAAACACACAGAGATGAGGACAGAGAGGTTTCATTATTTCACTGTACAGTTGTTACTGGCCAGACTCTCAGCATACCTCAGATGTAGGTGGAGAATAATAATCAGCAACGCTGTAATCCATCATACAGTATATCTTGATAAATCATGCCGGATTTGTGCTAGATTCCTACAGAATCACAACACAGCTCCTTTTATAGCACAACCCCCCCCCCAAAAAAAACTAGGAAGACACACTGCTGAAAATGTTTGGACAGATGGTGACAGGAGTGATTTTCAAAACAAAGCCAGAAACATGTTTCTCTTGCTCTTGCTCTCTTGGAAACGCGTAGCAGAATCTCTTTGTGACAAGCGGTGGGGTTTCTGAGCAGTGTGGGCTAAAGTTTCAGAGAATGAGCAGCAGCAGCCACCTCTGGTCTCAGGTAGACGAGGTCTGGCTCATTACCCACCAGGTAAAGAGAGATAAAGCACACTGGCCCCTCAGCAACAGCCCTCTGGTGTCTTTTCACGTCACAAGTAATTGGGAACTGATAAATTAGTGTTTAAAAACGTTAGGCAGACAGTTTTGGTAAGAGTCCATCCTGCAAAGAGGCTGCTGCTTTGTGGCCGACCCCAACTTTTGACCTCATTGTGAAAGGGAAAGAGAATATACAGTTTCTCCTATGGCGATCAATACAGTATGTGGTTGTAGATCACCTGGAACTGAATGAGAATGGCAAGAAAATGGATCTATTCCAAAGGCAATCTCCCTTCCTTTAAAATGATCCGGGCCTGAGAACGACTGCAGGGAGACGTGAATTTAGACATCACCCCCCCGCAGTGTTTTATCATGATGGATGAACTGTGTGAGAGAGAGACAGGGTTTGCATGGTGCCCTGATGCTCTGTGAGTCTGGAAGCAGCAGGGAGGAGAGCGCTGATATTCCTGTCGGTATCGCTTACCAGCAGACAGCCAAGCACGAGCATTTACTTATTTATCATGACTCCAAAAACACACATTTTGCCGAGAAGAAGGGATGAGACAACGAGTGAAAGGCGGTGACAGAAAGCGAAAGAAACATTTGGACAAATTTGAAACTTTTTTCCCCCCCCCGTGCAAAATGTAATGGAAGAGACTCTGGCCGCTGCAGTCTGCAATCAGAGTCGAGAGCTTCAACTCATACAGATGGAAAACTTCTCGGTGTGTGTGCACAGAGAACTTTTATCGATTTTAATTCACATTTCATGGCGTCTGGATGAAGTCATTGAGTTTTTGTGAGCCCACTGTTTTCTGAAACGCAAAACAGTGACAGCATCCAAAGCTGACGTTACGTCCTGTAGTTTTACTGCGCTACATTTGCTTTTACAAATATGGCACAAGTGCGTAATAGTGCATACGAACACGCAGGCACCGGCTGTACGGCGCCCGTAACAAGTGGACGTTCTCTGCTGAGACACGCTTGTCCTTTTGGTTCATTTGTTTTATCAATGCAGGTGATCGATGAACAATGTGTATCGATTTCAGCTTTATGTCTCTGTGTGTCTGATATACACCGTCCCAGTTTTATTCACCACACAGAGAAAACATTTCATCACAATGTCCGAAGCACTGGAGAGAAATGAACCCACCCTAAAGTACGTTTTGCTTTCAGGAACGCCATCAACAATCTATCTGCTCCGGCGTTTTCCACAACGAAAACAAAAAGATAGATGGAAAATGAACGTTTGAATATAGTGATAACCTGCACTGCTACAGGCACAAAATAGATGCTACTGGTGAACTCACTGTAGACTGTGTCAATAGTATATCAAGCTCTGGAAATCTGTGTCTGTTGAAAGAGGTTGGAGGCACAGCAGGAATTGGAAGACACCAGCAGCCACAGTCGGGTTTGATAAATGAGTTCTTGATGCAGGTTGGTGGGGGGGGGGAAGAGTGCGAAAAAGGAAATTGGGTAGAGAGAGAATGAAAGACACAGAAGGGGAAAAGAGGAAGAGGGGGTAAGGCCAAGTGTAAAGAAGTGCAGGAGAGAGCAAAAAGGAGACACAGTGAAGAGAGAGGTGGAGGTAAAGAGAGCGAGAGAGATGTAAAGAAGAGACTGAGCAACAGATTGATGTTTCCACACATCACACAGCCAGAGATCTCGGTGTATCTGCGAACATCCTGCAGCTACACACAGTAAAGGTTACTCCAGGAGAATAACAGCAAAACAGCAGCTGAGATGTGATGGGATCCCACTTACAGTCACCTCAGGAGAAGAAAAAGAAATGCTCTGAGGTCATGATTTACTGAGCTGAAGGCATGGTATCGGTGTTGTTTCATGTAGCATTTCAGCATGAATAAATTATTGTCCAACCCACTTGGAGAAAGAAACAAAACCATCCAAACAAAAACCAAACAAAACAAACTCTCAGCTATGTGGGTTGTGCTGCAGGTGTGTAAATATATTCCCACAACTGAACAAAAATCTGTTTTTGAAATGTGGAGAAGAGAGAAGAGGTTTCTTATTTACCCAAAACATGCGTCCATGCAGGCGTGAGAGGCAGCAAGTCGCAAGTTACCTAAATCACTGTTTCTGATGAACTAGAACCCATATTTATTTATGTTTTGTTAATATGTGCTAGCTCTTTTGTGCAACCAATATGCTTCATTCATCTCAAGTACAATTTTTTTCTCTGCCATTTTAAAAAAAGGGAGAGTAAAATAAACACAATACAAACAAACGTGGATGAGGCTGACATTAATCAGTTGGTCCACTCAGAAACATGACACCAAAACATTTTCGGAGTGTTAACTGTTTCATGGAGTAACTACTGTCACTCTTAATGTCACGTTAACGTTGATGGTGAGACTACAGCCGCCATCATGTTACACATCTGGAACTGATGTATGCCGACAGCTGTACATGTCTTATTTACCTCCTGCCAACTGTGGTGAAATGTCTATAAAAGTCTCTATGATGTGTGTGTGTGTGTGTGTGTGTTATAATGACCAGCAGACTGTTCCAATGCAATCTGGCAACAGACATCCAGCAGGATGACAACAACACGGCCGAATGAGAACAAAGCACAGAATAAATGGAACATTTGACAGTGTCAGATGGTTTTACTGTAGGCAAGCTTTTAAAATGTCACAGCAAAAACATTTCCATCAGTGTGATTGACATTTGACAGGGAAACAGTTCAGTTCTGGCTGAGATGTCAGCTGTTTATTTGGAGCTAATATCGGCCATATTTGAACTCGCAGATGAGTATATCTGTACATTTGCAATGGAGCTTTTAGACACAGACCCCAGTGTGTTGTGATTTGGTGTCAGTTATTAGTTAAAAATAATTTTCCAGTAAAACTATCCAACATTTCCAGTGTCCGTTCAGCCCCTCTGCATGAAAACAACACTGATTCACAACATTTGCTATTACACGAAAGGTTGCTTTGTTATGACCTGGACTGCATTCCCATTAGTCTTTCTGGATGAGTCATCAATCATCCACAAGCACGAAGAGGGGGTGGTAGTGGGGTGGTAGTGGTGGTGGTGGGGGGGGGGGGGGTGCTAATTGGGCTCTGATTCACTGTTTACAAAGCTCTGGGACGCAAAGTGTCAAGCTCCACTCGAAATTAATGGAGTTTTGAAATGTTCTCCCAATTTTAGCTGCTGCTGGGTCAGTTTTTAGTGGTTGGAGGGTTAAATGAAAGCGAGACATGAGAACTGATACTGGGTCAGTGCTTGAAGAGTAATTAGGATGAGAAGTGAAGCCTCTTGTCTATAGAGAGCAATTTATCTGCTAGAAAGATGGCGTACGGCCTTATGTCTCTCTTTTATTACTCTTTTGTTTCTCCTCCTTGTTCATTTTGGTGGCTATTTGCGTCTCTGTTAGTGTAGTCTAATCTTTCTCACTCTATTTATATTCTCACCTACTCTATCTTCTTCTAGTCTACTTTTCCCCATTCTGTTATATTTAGTCTTCATGCCATTCCAGTCTGTTAGGTTTAAATCTATTCTTATCTATTCTATGTGAGAGGAGAAAGAAACTGTGTGTGTGTGTGTGTGTGTGTGTGTGTGTGTGTGTGTGTGTGTGTGTGTGTGTGTGTGTGTGTGTGTGTGTGTGTGTGTGTGTGTGTGTGTGTGTGTGTGTGTGTGTGTGTGTG
>JAVQJD010106582.1:0-12961 GCA_036023655.1 Nannoperca australis
CTCTCTCTCTCTCTCTCTCTCTCTCTCTCTCTCTCTCTCTCTCTCTCTCTCTCTCTCTATCTCACGTGATGTCCTCGGCTTCCTCAGCCCTCACGTAACAGACTTTGCAGTGCTGTCTCCAAAATCTCAGCTGGATTCAAAATGCTGCTGTTTGTTTAGTTTTTTGATGGATCATAAAGTCTGATGCATTTCTGTGCTTTGTTTGCTGTTGGTACACAAGCTGTCAAAAACATCCCATAATGTTCAGAAAACGTTTTTAGGTGCATCAAATCTCTTAAGTGCAAAATCTTGCAGGCAGAGAGAGACGGGGAAGTAACACTGGGAGGCTCTAACTATGCAAAAATGAGTGAAGAAATATTAAAGCAAAAGAAATCCTCTTAAGGATATCCTTACATACAGATACACCGAAATTGCCAAGACAGAACAATGCTGAGATTGTTTTTGGATCATACAACGTACTGGAAAACTGTTCTCCAAAGATGGTAACTTACCCTTTTTTTTTATCCTATCCCCCAGGTGTGTATCTCCTGTTCCCCGGTCAGGGAGTATGTGCGTTTATTTGACGTGACGGAGCGGACGTCGCTGCACCGACACGGGACAGGCCGCAGGTGCAGCCACTGTGGCGACGAACTCAGGGACACCATAGTGCACTTTGGGGAACGTGGGACCCTGGAGCAACCTCTCAACTGGAGGGGAGCTGCAGAGGCTGCCAATGCGGCGGATGTCATCCTCTGCTTAGGCTCCAGTCTTAAGGTAGGTTTTAAAAACCACAGTGGGTCTGTAATTGTAATGTGCTTCAGTAAATCGAACATAGATTGTACAATTAAGTTTATGGGTTGTAATAATCACAATATTGACTATTCTTGGACTACAGGGACTGTTAACATTCTATAAACTATAGCCCTAAGACTAAGTTAAGAGTCACCTTTACTCATTGTAATATGTGTAAAAGAAAAGTAATATATACACCAACTGTAGTCTTGTTTTAATGCGGTATGAATATCATGTAAACACATTTATATAAATGTAAGCTGATATCTTTTATATGATTTGTATGTGATATGTGATGCTTTCTTTACTTTTTACTCTTACCTCTCTGTTTCTGTCTCTCTTCTAGGTGCTGAAGAAATACGCTTGTCTGTGGGGCATGAACAGACCGACAGGCAAACGGCCCAAACTCTACATTGTCAACCTCCAGGTACACATGCTAATGAATTTGAATCCGAAGTTAATAGACGTTCTGGCTGCTCGGTGGCCACTGACCTGGCTGTGCTTTTGTTCTAGTGGACACCGAAAGACGACCTGGCTGCGCTGAAAATTCATGGCAAGTGTGATGATGTCATGAGCCTCCTAATGGGGGAGCTGAGCATTCAGACTCCTGTGTATGACAGGTGAGGACCATGTGAAGTGATTACACCCGCAGTAATGTTATTAACTTAACATTTGCATTACAAATAGACTGTTCTAGTAACAAAGGATACAAACTGGCAAGTCTACTTCTTTCAGAATAGTCAAATGTTAAAAAGGTTTGAAGGGTCTGAAACTTTGAAATACATTATTCATTGGATTTAAAATATGCGCACTAGACTCTCTTTCTCACACACACACACAAACAGAAAATAGAAATATTAGTCTAACCTTTTGACTCTAAGCTCAGTTTCCCTCATTCTGTCTCGTCAGGGCGGAGGACCCCATCTTCAGTCTAGCCACACCTCTGCAGCCAGAAGAGGTCGATAGCCGTACTCGTGAGGTCATAGCTCCCCCTAATGGGCAGGATGACTGTTCGCCTGACCCTGGGGAGCAGGCGGAAGAAGCCGCAGCTGTGCAGGGCGGCTGGTTTGGACGAGGCTATGGCAAAGGAAGGAAGAAGAAAAAAGCGGCATAATCGAATGGGAACTTTATAGACACGTTCGAGTGATCAACTCAAATTCTGTTCCATGATGAGGATGAGTTGGACTAAGCGTGCTGGTATGCATTTGTAGGATTTTGTCATATTCTGTGAGTGTCCATGTTTTGTGTGTGTGTGAAAATTTAAGTTTGAGTATTTGCCATTTAAAAATGGTACTTTGCACCATGAAGATATTATTTTATACAACAATGAATTTTTTTGTAACAGCAAGATCTAAACGTGACTTTTGGTTATTCTACCCATATGGCAGCTAAGCTAACTGTGTTAGTAGAGCCAGTTATAACGGCTAGCAGAGTCAGTACAGCCTGTAAGACAAGTTTGAATGATAAAACCATAGAATGATTTGGGTTCTTTTTTGTATCTCACACCCTGTAGGCTTAAAAAGTGGCTGGGGGGGAAAAAACGTCTTCGTTGACACAGCTTTAATTGGTCACACTGGATACTAGTAGTGACAAGTTTTGATGAAAAGGCATCAAAAAGTGCAGAGAAAGTTTTGAAAACACTCCCGAAGCATTATCAGTCTCTCTACCGTTTCTCTCTATGCACAGTGTATGAAAAATACTTGTATTTTCAACCGTCTTAACAGTCACCGTTAAAGCCTACCGGTGGTGAAGGGTCATCAGAAGATGGGATTTTTGGTGTCACTTTAAACTCTGTTAAATGTGCATGTTTGAGCATCAGCTAGATGTAAATGGCCATCGAGCTGCAGGTGTCTAAAGTGTAAGTTACTGTATATGTGCTCATTGGAAGTGGTATCTTTCAGTGGAACACAAGCAACTTGGTGTTTATAAGTGGCAAATGCCGATAGTGTTGTTCTACCGCAGCATAACCATGTTGAGTTTCTGTGCTGCCGCAGTTTTTACTGAAGAGATTGAAAAAAGATCCAGGAGGTCAAATATTTTCTACATTTGTTGCTTAGAATGAAAGTTATTTTTGTAGTCTTTTAGACGTTTAAAACTTGCATTGTTGAATGTACCTTTTTTTTAACATCGCTTATTTGTGTTGTTAATTTTAAAGGTGTTTTGGGTTAGTTAAATTATTTCCTGAACACGCAGTCGACCGTCACTCTGCTGTCACGTATCCTCAGGTTTGCAGGCCACATAGTTCAGTTAACGCTGTACCTTTTAGTTTACTGAACTGGTTGAATTTGCCTGTGTTTACATTTTTGTCTCAACTATTCTGCAGGTGATGCAGGGACCGTGCTGCTGTCACTTCTTTTTTTTACTGCAGTGTAACGAGGAAAGCAGGTTTTTGAATTTTTACTTAAAGTTGGTTAGTTGTTGTTTTGTTTTATGTTACGTTACGGTTTACTTTAGTGATTGGACACATCCAAATATGTGTCTCTATTAATTTGTCTCAGGAAGACCCAGTATTATTAATAATCTCATCTTGTACCACATCGTGTCAGAAGTCCGAAAAGGCCAGACTAGCCATGATAAGTTAGAGTTCAGCATTCCTTAAACTCAAACCAGTGGTGAAACTGGATGTGAAGACTCTTGGTTTTCATTCTATTTTGCAAAACAAAGATGCTATATTTGTGAGACAATAAAGTGTTCCTCAATTTAAATTGTGTGTCTTGATAATCAGCATTTTTATTGTACTGGATTTTGCTTTAACTAACAAATTAATATTAGTAATATTATTGTACACTTGATTTATAGACGTGACTCACTTACTCTAGCTACCTTCATTAGCCATGTTATATTTTTTGAGTTGTACATGGGGTAATGCTTTGTTCCTGGAATTTTTTTTTATTTGCATCAGATGTTTAATGTATTCAATTAAAAATAGATTTCAGTTTTGTAGTATATACTATAGGTGACTTGTGATTAGATATCTCTGAATAGTGAGACCCTTGACTCACTATATCTAGTATTATTTAAGCATTGTGTCATTCGACTCATTTTACTGCAACTTAAATTTCAGCTGGATTTATCAGAGGTGGAAGAAGTATTAAAATCCTAAGTAAGCTGTAGCAGTACCACAATGTGAAATACCCCATTACTAGTTAATGTGCTGCGTTGTACTCAACGTTGTACATCAGTACTGCAGAACCTCAGTAAACGCATCCTGTTGCCTGCTACTGCTGCTGCTGCTCTCCGGTTGTTTATAGGTTGCAGCTGATCACGTGATCGGGGTGATTATGCAATGGGCACGAATTCGTTCGATGTGACGTAGTGCTGGAGGCGTTGGCCGGTCGGTGTCACTCTCTGTCCCGGAGACTCTGAAACGGAGTAAACGTCCTTTGAAACTGGATTTGACCAAGTCCATTCTGTGTCGTCTTGTTTTAATTTGTACCGCCACTAAGTTATTTGCCTAAACCTGTCGAGATGATAAAAAACGGTCACCACGCCGCCACCGACCAGCGGGATGACGCCGGTCGCGGTAAGCCGGGTGCTTCAGTGTGCAGCCCGGAGAAAAGGAAGCGCGTCGTCCGGTTGTGGTGTGACGGCTGGTGAGTCTCCGTGGCCGCCGCTGACTCACTGTCGGTGTTGGTTTATTAAAACCTTTTCCTACTATTTTGTTTTCATATTCGCGACCATAATACATATAAGGAACCAATGGTTTGGGTAGCATGCTAATGCTAGCTGGCTACTTACGTTAGCAGTTAGTAACTTAGCAACAAGATAATTTGTAACTAGCTTAACTACCGTGTTAGTAACTTTACTTCCTCTCGAAGTTACCTAATTGTTGTTATTTTCTTATTAAAAAAAAATATTTATTATTATTTTTCTTATGAACCCAACCCAAATAATTCCGGGATTGTAAAGGCATAGCGGTTATTAATGGTAATGTGTTTCACTGAAAAGCCCCCGTTCCTAAAAGGTTTTCATTCAGAAAACCTAATTGCATAATGTTTCTCTAGACAAAGGCTGCAGCCATATACCTATTATCAGTTTTATGGCACAGTGGCATGGGGTAAGCTCCTCTCTGTCCACAGCCTCATAACCTCACAGCAAGGCTGAGATCATGAATGATATTTTGAAATGTGCATGAAACTATACACAGACAGAACTGAAACTATGGTTGTTTAAAGGTTAGAATGATGAAAAACCAGTGAAGCTCTATGTTGCATGCACCGATGTTAGAAGTGCTAGTTGCAAAAGCATCTAAAGTTCCTGCAGCTGACCCAGAGGAAATGTTAGCCTCCTTTTTATATTACATTTCTTGTTAAAATGGGTCCAAACCACGTCTGCTGTCTGTAGACCTAATCCTTTACTCTGCTCTCTCTTATTATAACATAAGGTCTTGGCAGTGTTCACAGTTTGTAATGGTAATGTTAGTACTTTAAAAATGATCTGGAGATTACTCAAGGTCATCTGTTTTCAATTTTATTTCAATTCAGTTTTACTTATATTGCACCATATCATAACAAAGTTATCTCAGGGCACGCTACGAGGGAAAGACCATGATCCTCAAATGACTCAGCTTAGATTAGTTTATAATTTAGCTGCGGAGACAACTGCTTCCTAATGTGCAGTGCAAAAAGTATTTCATGGACTTGTACTCGCTGCACAAGGAAGGTTGCTGATAGCGAGTTTGACATGGCGCGGTCATGGGGTGGTTATAAATAACTAACGTAGTGAACATGTTGTTCTGTGTTATGCAAAAGCAGCTCGTTGGCCTGACGGGCAGGGGTTCCCTCTTTTTAGAAGGGGACGTCTTGTTGCGAGCATTGTATGTACTTAATGGCAGATGAGCTATTTAAGGACGAGGGAGAGAAAGTGGAGCAGGTGGGGGAAAGGGGAAAGATGAAATATTATCAGACTGTTCATTTTGCAGCAGTTGAGTATAGGTGTCCAAACCCCCAAATAAATACCCAGCAGTTTGTACCAGTTATCGGGTTCAGGGGAACCCTGGTGGTCCATGACACATAGTCAGGGCATCTGCAACAAATGTACTAATAATAATGTAAAAATAATACTTGAAGATTTTTACTGAACCAGGAGAAACTAGATCGTGTGACACATCACATTGTTGACCTTTTCAAGTCTATAAAAGACGTTGTGTTTGTCTCTTTTGGAGCACTTAAACTGTTGTGAAGTTGTTATTGCTAATAAACTGAAAGGGCAAACGCTGATCTGCATATACATCACTCTGAAAAAGATGTATACTTGGGGCTATATATAACTGGGAGCATATATGTCTGACTGATCCTTACCCAGACGAGGTGATGGAGGTTGGGAGATTATTGTTAAGGGAATTCAGATTAGCAGCTTGTGGTAATGTCATTAAAGAGGAGGGGTGTGCCTACTGGAACTACAGTGACAGATGGGCTCCTTTTGTTAAAGTGTAAACTGTCTATTGGCCAAACTAACTTCAGTCTGGTGAAGTACATTTTATTTGAGATATCTTAAATTAGCACCAGTATAGATGTGTAATATTTAAATATTTAAGCAAATTGAAACTATAAGCTGCTCTTGTGAAGCCGCTCAGTCTGTGTTTGAACTGGGAGATACCAGAGTTTTGAAAACTGCAGAAATGTGAAGCTGCAGGGCGCTGAACAAAAGCACATTTTCATCAAAACCTCAACAAACTTCACTGGAACTGAGCAACGTCCTAGGAAACCCAGAGATGAGAATGCTCTTTAAAAAAATAAATAAAAAACAAAATGACATTATTCATTTCTTATTTTTAACATCAGCTAAGGCTTTGAACTTGTTGCAGTAAAGGAGAACTCACATTAACGTCCGTTTTAAAAAGCGGAGCTGGTACAAAACATTCATTGCACAAGATACTCAATGGCAGAAAGCAAATAAACATAGGCACATAGTACACATAGTGTCTCTGATCGTGACCTTTCTCCCAGTAACCTTTATCATAATCAGTCCGTGTTTTTGGGGTATGAACTGCTTGATGTAGAGAGCATGTTTTCTCAGGCCACACACTGTGCTCTGCTCTACAAGGTCACCATGGGATGTGATAATGTTAAACAATAAAGCAGGCCAAACTGACTAGTCACTGCTATCCTGCGAAGGTGCCTTTGGAAGACATTTAAAAGACAATAAATGTGCTAATTGTTAAGGCAGCATCCCTTATTGTTGTGCGTGTTTATCTGTTTGTTTGTGTCTGTTTGGCCCTGTGTAATGTTTTGTTTGAGCTCTAACGGTTTCTATTGTTTTCCATGCTGACAACGTTGCCGTCTCTTCACTCTGTCTCCACAGTTACGACATGGTGCACTACGGTCACTCCAACCAGCTGCGGCAGGCCAAAAACATGGGAGATTACCTCACAGTCGGGGTGCATACAGATGGTAAGACTGCCACACACGTACACACATTCTGGTATGGATAGTATTATTACACTGATTGAATACCCAGTTCTGACTGACTAGTCTGGTACTCTACAATCAAGTCAAATTGTTTATTTCTAATGAAATCAAAACACTTTCATATCACCTTAAATCACCTTTATAATGCAGCGTAGAACTCAGATGCAAGCTACACATGTTTATATGGCTGCAGTCTGTTTACTTTGCTAGTAAAAATGATTTTATGTCAAGATTTTACGCTTCATCCCATGACCTTATCCAAAATCCTCCCCCCAATAAAAAAAAATCAAGTATAATTCTAAACATGTGTCAATTAATTAACAATAGATTACCTCCCTCTCTCTCTAAGCTGAGATTTCCAAGCACAAGGGTCCTCCGGTCTTCACTCAGGAAGAACGCTACAAGATGGTCCGAGCCATCAAGTGGGTGGATGAGATAGTTGAAGGAGCGCCGTACGTCACCACCCTGGAGACTCTGGACAAGTACAACTGTGACTTCTGTGTGCACGGAGGTGAGCCAGTAGAGGGCTACTCTTTCAATCCTGTTTCCTGTCCTTGACAAACAGAAAACAGAATCATGAACAAGCCTCCAGATGTGACGATGGACTAATGTCCTTTGTATGTTGATCAGATGACATCACGCTGACGGTAGACGGTAAGGACACATACGAAGAGGTGAAGCGCGCGGGCCGTTACCGAGAATGTAAACGCACACAGGGCGTCTCCACCACTGACCTGGTGGGAAGAATGCTACTCATGACCAAAGCCCATCACAGCAACATGGTGAGTTAAACTAAGGGTTTACGGCAGCAGGTCATTATTTAATGTTTATGTAATGTAACATTGATAGCACCGCATGTACAATCCCTACAGTAACTGTGTTTACTTCCTTTCATTTTAATCCAGAGCAACAACGGGCTGTGCATGTACTCAGAGCCCGTCCTGGCATGTGGTTACATTATTTAACGCACAACTAAAAATCCCGCTTTAGTGTGTGTATGTGTGTGTACTCCTTATTTTGTGTTATCAGCAATGGATTGTTTGATTTGGTGTTGGTCTCATGTTGTCCTTGATGATTTCTGCAGGATAACCCAGATTACCAGCAGCATACAGACAACTTTGGAAAAGTGAGTAGCATGGGTTTTATTTTAGTCTTATCTGGTCGTGTAAATGAATCCTCATTATAAGTGATATCTTTTCGCAGCGGGACATCTTTCCCAAAGCGGGACACTGCCTAGCCTTTGTTACATTTTCCCTGGGTAATTCTTGTGTCTTTTGTTGTGTTCAAGGGTCCTAAAGGCCACAGTCCATGGACAGGAGTGTCTCAGTTCCTCCAGACGTCCCAGAAAATCATCCAGTTTGCTTCAGGAAAGGAGCCTCAGCCCGAGGATACCATCATCTACGTGGCGGGGGCTTTTGACCTCTTCCGTATCCTTATCGTGCAGAAATACCCAGAACTGAACTATGGACACTGGTAGAAATACCTTTTGTGGTGCATGCTGTTGTTGTTGCCTTAACACAAACTCCTTGCAGACATTGGCCATGTTGACTTCTTAGAGATGGTTTATAAGCAGGCGGAGAGGCCCTACGTCATTGTAGGTCTGCACTTTGATCAGGTACGGCTAATTACAGACACACACTCACACACTCGCACACATCTCAGCAAAACATTCACAAAAGGGTGAGAAATTCACACCTCCCAGCGGTTTTTCAAGAGAAACATTTGAACTACGTCAACACAAGTGCAATTCAGGCTTCTGTGGTTCGACAAGAAAGAAGCCGCTCTTAAATGTTTGCCATTTTGGCGTTCTAAGAATGTATGCCCACGCTGATCTTTCTCCAATGATCTTTCTCTTCAGGAAGTGAATCGGTACAAGGGGAAGAACTATCCAATCATGAACATCCACGAGAGAACGCTGAGTGTGCTGGCCTGTCGGGTGAGTTCACACGCACACACACACACACACACACACACACACACAGATGTCTAATTGTTCAGCACAGTGGGATGTATTTCTAGCCTGGATCCTCACAGCGCTGCAGGTTGAACGTGGCCATGTTCCCTCTGCTCCTGCTGGTCAGCTATCAGTCTCGATAGAGCAATGAGTCTATGTGCCCCCATTTGCAGTGTGTGTGTGTGTTTGTTGTGAATTTAAACGCAATTTATGAGAACATTACACAAACCAAACATGTTACACAGTCCTTAAACCGTTCAGTTGTACCTAATGGATGATGACGAGGTACAGAATTAGCCAGAATTCACAGTCTTGTGTCCAAAAGATGCTCATCTGACATTGGCATGCAAAGTTCATTAGAAAAATGAACTCATGATTGTGTCTTTTGTCCTCTTGCCTGTCTCTCTATAGTATGTGTCAGAGGTGGTGATTGGTGCACCCTATGCAGTGGGCAAAGACCTGCTGGATCATTTTAAGGTGAGTTTCATTTGTATGACTTTACGTCTGATCACGTGTTCTTATTGAGACCTTTATTTAACCGGGATGGTCCCTTCAGTTTACCCTTTTAAAATCCCGTTTCAGTCTTTAAACTGTCTGTAAATGTGTTCATTTAAGGTGACATGTGTCTGTAATTATTTTTGTAGTTCATTCTGAGCTGATGTAGTTACCCACGCAGGAGTTCTTTTACCGAGCAGCCAGCTGTATTTTGACATCGGTGGTTTATGTAAACAACACACATTTTCTAATAGAAAACACAGTGGTTGTGTAAATCACAGCCAGTGACTTGTGAGTTTCAAAGCACCCTTGTAAGAGAAGTACAACATATGCAGTAAAGCGGGTAATCCTCAAAATATACCAGGAAAAAAATGTCAGTACCCATCTACAATCAAGCGGTCCTCCAATATAAACTACTAAGTATTTGAAAGAGAGCATTTCATAACACACTTGTGTTGTATTTAGAGATGTACAATGCTTTAAAGTACTAAAAATCCTTTAAAAGTGTAGGCTCGAACAATTGGATGGTTGCTGCATTTGAAAGATTCTCCCTAAGAACCTTGAAAAAGGGCCCAATATTGAACCATGTGGCGCCCCCGTGTGGACAGTTGAAATATCAGAAGAAAAACCATTGAACGCATACTAAAGAGCTGTCAGGTACACTGTAGGTAGTTAACAAACTAATGTCACAGCCTTTTTTTTTTTTTTTCAAATATTTTGATCCACAGCTGGAAAAGGCTTAAACCAATGTATAAAATAGTGCTGCTCCATTTTTACCTGATTTGCTCATTTTGTTGGTGACACAGTACTGGCGCACTGTTGCTACCTGAAGACTAGTCTAGATGAGTAACTATAATATGGTGACTATGTCTAAAATCATAAAGTTTATAACTTTGGCAACACTGAGAGTAGGCACCAGTTCATACACAAAGTAATAAGGAACTGCTTGGTTACCTTGAGGAATGAAAGAACAGCACTGATATTTCTAAATAAATATAATGAACGTCCATACTGCAAGAATGTCGTTTATATCTCTGCACATGATGGGTGGTTTAACCAGGTGTGTTTGTTTTACTGTGCAGGTGGCCCTGGTGTGTCATGGCAAGACGGAGGTGTTTCCAGACAAGGATGGGTCAGACCCCTACGCTGTGAGTTCAGAGTCCCCTTCTCTCTGATCTAAGTGCAGCAACACCTGCACAGATGTGCTACATGTATATGTTACGTGTGCTTATACTTGAGATTAGTTTACGGTCGAGATATGCTGCTGGCCCACAAAATACAAAGCGGACTCCCAGTATTCTTAACCACAAATCAGTGTGAACAAATATTCATTTTTCAAAACATTAAGTAATTGGATTGAATACACAAGTTTTCAGTGTTTTTGATGACGGCAGGCGTTAATCTTCCAAACAGCCCTGTGTGCTGTCCCTTTAGTCACTACTCTGTCACTCTGGTTACTAAGTGAAGCCTTCAGCTGCTCCATTATCTTTTTATACTGGGACACGTTATCATGCAGTCACCACGCACTTCTCTGACTGCTTTGAGTGTGTGTCTCTGTAGCCTATACAAACACACTTAGTATTTAACAAAGGAGACATAATACAGACAAATACCACAAAGTTATTTGAGGTTAAATACCATTAGTGCGGTAGATGCTCTTTTCTGTAGTGACTTAGAATAAGTGCATTTGAACTTCATAGGAACAAGAGCTAAAAGTCACTTTCCAGTGCCACAGTTCAAATACTTAGGTGTTTTGTTTTTTATTAGGAAATTAGATATAACTAAATGCTAGCAGGGCTGGCAGGTGTTGTCTTAAAAGATGGGTCTTCAGCCTGCACTCCACCATTTCATTCCACCACTATAGGGGCACAACTGAGCTCTTCAGTGCAGTTCAGACCATTTTTAATCAGAAGAGTCGAAATTATTGGTTCAAATCTGACAAAACCTTTAGCCCTCAGGGGGGCACTTTAGTGTTTAATTGTCTGTGTGTAACACACAGTAGTAGCTCACATTTGTGAGAGAGACACAGTGGTGTGTGTCCTCGCCCCATTTTGCCTTTTTACACTCTCTAATTAGTTTAACAGTGGACGTCATCGTTCATAGGAGATGACGGCAGAACTTCTGCCTTTTTTTAGTTAGATTTTTGATGTGTTGTGCCCTCAGGAGCCTAAGAAGAGGGGGACATTCAGGACCATCGATAGTGGGAACAATCTCACAACTGATGACATTGTCCAGAGGATCATCGAAAACAGGTGAGGGACTCCTTGTTCTTAATTTAACCGGCACTTCCGCATCATCGTGCATTTCATTTCTCCGTGTAGATAATTTGGACAATTTTGACGTTTTTAATCTCAGGTGTATTCGTGTCATGTTGTGCGTTCCCAGGCTGCAGTTTGAAGCTAGGAACCAAAAGAAAGAGGCCAAGGAGATGGCGGTGATCGAGGCGATAAAGAGGAAGGAGCAACAGGATGAGAGTGAAGCTGCAGCGCAGGCCGCTCACTAGCGAGACCTCAGGCCTGGCTGTGAATCTGATTCACTCATCCTGGCACACTCAGCTTTAATAGGGTGGACTCTACTGACCCAGGCGGACGGTCCATGTTGTCCTAAACTGGGCCTGACTGGGTGAAGCAACTCAGGGGGGGGGTCGGTCTCTGCCAGTCCACTGGGTGCAGAATCCTGCTTTGAATATTTGGCGAGGCAGTGTGTCGTACACACTGCTCTGTCTGTCTCATCTATACAGACTCCTGGGATAAGTATAACAATAGATTAGACCAGATAAGACTAAATCTGCCTTCACAAGAACATAAAGAATCCACACGCTTAACACATACTGCTATGTAACCGTCCGCCACACAGAACTCTTTAACGTTATCTCCTGTCACGTATTGCTTTTGTCCTTGAAAACACACACTATGTGCTGGTGTATAGGCGTAGAAGTGGCTCGTTGAGTTTGCAATTATCCACAACCTATTGACAAAATGTTAAAGTTGCTGTCATAGATTTTAAACCATATTAGTTTTTAACGATCAATCTTTGTGTCACCAGTAAGCTTGATTGTGGTCTATTTTTTAATACAGTTCATTTTAATCTCTAGAAGTCACTATGTTTTATCCATCCTGAAAAGAAAACATTATTACTGTGTTAAATGACCTGAAGTAGTCTGATTGTAACTGTGTGACTTGAACTGATTTAAATTTCGTGAATTTGCACCAAGCGCGTGTGTGTGTGTGTGTGTGTGTGTGTGTGTGTGTGTGTGTGTGTGTGTGTGTGTGTGTGTGTGTGTGTGTGTGTGTGTGTGTGTGTGTGTGTGTGTGTGTGTGTGTGTGTGTGT
>JAVQJD010106583.1:0-27714 GCA_036023655.1 Nannoperca australis
AGAGAGAGAGAGAGAGAGAGAGAGAGAGAGAGAGAGAGAGAGAGAGAGAGAGAGAGAGAGAGAGAGAGAGAGAGAGAGAGAGTGAGTCCTTAGAGTGATTGGCTGGGCATGCCCAACACACTTTGGGCAGGGAAGGTGGTGTAATTGGAAAGTAATTACGCCTTGGGTGGCATGTGTGGAAGCTCACTATAATGTGTCAGAGAACACTGTGTGTGTGGGCCTGCTGTTAATGCCTATAATGAACAGAAGCACGGCAGAAAATTGATGCATGCAAATTCATGCATGCAAATTCATGTCATTTGTAACATTGATTAGATATTAATACAACAGGTTGCACAAGAGAAATGTGATGTTCCCTAGCTGCTACATGCGTCAGTTTCTGGTGAATATCTTTTTCTGATAATAGTTTAAAAGATAAGCGTGTTTATTCCTTTGTGCCATAGAGATTCATTGTTGTCCAAAAACAATTAAAAGCAAATGCACTATTCTCCAGGGAGGCAGACTGTTGGTATTGGTCTTTTCATTTGTTGACAGTAAGAAAAAAAATGTTTCCCACACCGGTAGCAGATATTTATATTTTAGCAGATATGCAGATATGTGTGGCACCTATCAGTAGAGCTTATAGGTGGTTCAGTTTAGCATTTCAAAGACATATTACTTCTTAAACATGCATAGAGTGATTTTTTAAAATATTTGTGGCCAGTCGTGTTTGTGTCCACCTGATTCTGCTTTCCACCAATCTGCCTTTGTAGCAACTAAATGCTCTGCTATGTTCACCAGCTAGTCACTAACTTTGTTTGTGTCTGTTTGGTGCTGGTCAGCTAGGACACTGTCAGTTTATTTAGAGCTCTTTTGCTAAAAACAGTCTACTGCTGCTTTAAAAGCACTGATGAGAGCAGTGATACTGAACCAAAACAGTAAAGTCATGGGCTGTAAAAAGAAAACAATGAGCTGAAAGATGCTAAAATGCTAAATAGAGCAGAGGGGAACTGCAGAGGTGATAAAATGTTTCTTTAGTGACATTCATTTTCCTCAGATTCAGTCATTTGTGAGTTGTGTTTTGACCACAATATCAATGAATGGCTGTGTCCTTAGTGCCAGGTCTTAACTTGGCATCTGAGTTTATGACTCTAAGTGGGCGGGCCTGTATTTCTGCTGCCCATCAGTAGACGTTAGATCATGCACATTAGCTGTTGCTGGACCTGCTGTGGTGCATTTGACATGTTGCCAACCTTGTTGTGGCAACATGTTGGGAAATGTGATGATTCAGGGGTCGTTGTGCAGCTGTCACACCAATGTATTTGCCTTAACACAACCGTGGCAAAGGACTAGCAGTTTATGAGTGAAAGAGCGATTGCACGGTATGTTTTAATAATCATCGTTTCCTCTCCTCTTCCTCTCCCCTCTGCTTATTAGCAGAGCTATCTTCAGAGGGCTCAGATTGATTCAATCTCTGGGATTTCACAAAGATGTCCAGGTCCTCGTGGCAGCCCGCTCTGTAATTGTCCTGCTGTCTTTACAGAAGGAGCTGCATCAATACAACTCTCCTAGGGATCTCGCTCCCATCTGAGTTGGACGAAATCCTCAACAACAGAATTACTGACTTGTTTGCATTTACAGGGAGACCATGTATGTTACAGCATTTACATTTTGATTTGTCTTTCAGAATCAGTGTTAAGTCCTTTCCTAAAGGGACAATGTTTGTGCTTCAAGTAGATTTTAGATTTTTTTGACATTTTTGGCACTAAACAGTGGAGCCACATTCCAGAACATGGACAGCAATGGTTTCCCTTTCCTCTCGTTTCCTATTGATGATATTTGTGTTTGTATATTGTTTCTTGATCTCCACCACCTGCCTGTTTGTGTGCGTTACTGTGGGGCGTTCATCACCACCTGTACAAATTAGACTTTTTAACAAGACAGTCCTATCAAAAGCTTTCATCAACTGCTGGTAGTTTCAGCTATTGTTGTGTTATAAAATGTATAATAACTAACTGATAATACAGACTAAGAAATATTTATTTTATCACAAAAAAGCTGTTTTTACACATGCTTTTACTCAGTTGCTACAAGGATTCCTTTCTCATGTCTGCAACTAGTGATTCTTTTGTAATTATTGATTTTGGATGACTGAAATAACATACGGCTCCTGAGCATTACTTTCTAAACTACTCAAACTCAGGAATAATAGTTAATCTTCAGCTTTATTTCCCCTCTCTCTCTGCTATTTTCTGTCACATCATTTCAAAAGATATTATATTGTACAGTGGCACAGAAACTGAATCAAAATGGCTTAAATTCTACTTCTTACACAGAACTCCAGGAATCTAGATCTTAGAGCTTAATACAGCACATCTGTCCACTAGAGAGCAGTGTAGCATCAGTCATTGTCAAACCTGGATGCCTCTTTATGCACAGCCAGTGAAGCAGAGCAGGTTGAAACCCAAATACAGAGCCAAATAACAACAGAGACTAAAAATAACAGCAGCATGTGGCTGATTAAGACTTAAAACTGCTCCTCTGAAGCATCATTTACTGGGCCATGGAGATGCAAACTATGCAAACCTTTTCCTAACTCAGTACCAGTCTGTGCATCCTATTTGGAGGGGGGGTTAATGAGAAGCAGAATGCAGGTTAAAGAGATGGAAAACAGAGACTGCACCTGCCCTGCAGGCCTCCTCAGCCGCCGATACTGAATACGTCACTTGACATTTTATACTCACTGATTTTACTGCCCCATGTCAAATAATACAGTGTGCAGTCACTCCCACTCACATATGCACACGTATGAGTACAGTACGCACATGGACATGGACATGGACATAGACACGCAGATGCATTGACGGATACTCACACACACACACACACACTCTGTCCAGCAGCCATCCAGCCAGGCAGGCAGCAGGCTCGATCAGATAAATATGAGGCTTGTAATGCGACCACAGAGACGGGCCTGATGGGATCAATAAAGAACGGTGCTGCAGGTCATCGGGAGAACACAGCGACAGGATAAATATGGACTGGCTCATCGGAAAACAGAGCAGCGAGACTGATGGGTACACAGGACTATATCTTCTCTTGTGTGTTCTCTCACCCATCTGACACAGATCAGACAGACAGATTTCTCACTCTGGTGTGCTATTTCTCTTGTTAAAGTAAACAGTTTGGGAGGCTTGTTTGAGCCTCAGTATTTGTTTAGGGGTCATCCACTTAGTGTGCACACTGGGATTCATCTAAAGCACTGGATATTTACTTGATGGAGTATTGTTATTGTAGAAATTGTATTCATTTTCCAATAGATTTTGTGAATGAATTCTTAATTTTCAGCCACCTATTATAACTGTAGTGTGTGCTAACTAGTTTTAGTGGGGAGTTTTAGAATCACATGGTCTGAAAGCTGTTTCATAGGCTTTTCAGTTCCAGCAGCAATAAAGTTCTGAAAGAAAAATGTATTACTATTTGTTTAATTTGCTGCTTTCGGCTCCTGAAATGGGAAGCTTTGAGGTTTCTCTGTGTTTTACATCGTTGTAGTTTGAATATTGTTGGGCATGATGTGCATTTTTCAATATTTTCTTGACAATTAACTGATTAATGAAAAGAAATGAATAGATTTACCAGTAATGAAAATAATCATTAGTTGCAGCCCAAATACAAAACCTGATATGTGGTATCAGACCACTAATACAGGATGAGATTAATAAATGTTGCTGTGTCTCAGTCAGAAATAGACACAATCCAATTAGCACATTCCATTTCACACCGCTATATAAAGCTGACTATGTACTTACATAAGTGGGGATGAGGTGTGTGAAGTTCTGATGTGTGATTCTCAGCTGCAACTTGTTGCAACTGTTGTGCTTATGGTGACATCTGCTCCTGAAACCACGAGAGAGCAACTGACCTGGCAGCCTCAGTGTTGTTAGATAGTACGATGCTAGACAATCATGTGGTGGCTGTGCTGTCTTGGTTATTCTAGGTACACCTATTTCAACTCCTAAAATAATTCCCTGAGGAATGGGGACTGTAAAGATTTTGCATGTTTATAACGGCTGAAGCGCTTTGGTAGCGCCTGCTCTTGTTTAGTTTCACATGGTGATCAGAGGGAACGTCTACTTAATAGATATTGTTGTAAGAGTCATTGCAATTGATCCTTCTTTTGGAATTTTGGTTCTGTTTAAGTCTCTTTCAACCGTACATTGTTAGTGTACAGGCAGTGGTGGATTAATTATGATTTGTAGAAAGAAATCTATTCCCCTCACATACATCAGTCTCTATATATAGTCCTTAAAGTACTTCCATTTGTAAATCTAATCAAGATAGGATCAAATGCATAACTGTTTTCCAATCCAGTTTTTGATGGCTTCATGTTAAAGGGTCAGTTCACCCAAATCATAAAAGACATGTCCTCTCTTCCCCCAGTGGCACGTTGCCATCTAGATAGTTTTGGTTTTATTTGCACAGAGTTTAACACATCCACCTGTGTTATTTCTGACACTACTTCAGTAGTTCATTTGCATGTGGTGCTCACAGAAGTTTTTATTGGAACAATTTCTTCCATAAGAAGTAATTTCAATGAAAGTTGTCAACAGTGAAATCTGCGAAGTTGCCCAGAGTAACCAAGTCGTTGTTTGTGGAATGTGCATTTTTTTATGTTCTTATTTTATGTTAAATTCTTAGTGCACCACAAAAGTCAGAAAGTGAGAATTTTCTTCTTTTTTTTTTTTGTAATCCAGGTTAACTGATCCTTTAACCCCAGTTTAGAACAACAAATGAAGTGACATTTGCATGCTTTACGGAAACTAGCTATTTAGCTGATGTGTTAATGGCCATGCTATCAGTTATAATGGAAACTAATCATGCGTGAGTTGTACACAGAATGAGCTGCTGCTTCTATTCTCACCTTGCCATGCAGCTCAGTGTGCAGTGCTCAGGTGTCACTCAAGTGGACTGCTTCTGCTCGCTGGTTACTCTGAACTTGTATAGATGCGTGGCTTTATTTCTGGGAACTGGTGGATTCATGGTGATGAGGCCACTATTAATTATTAATGTCTCCTAGAAAAACAAAATAGTTTATCCATGCTAGTGTATGAGAGAGGTTGTTACTCACATGAAGCATTTTTAAGTTTAAGTTGATCCAAAACCACTTACTTAGTTTATGTTTAAAGTCATTCTGAATGTTCATTTTTTTCCATTAACTCAATACCATTGTCATTATTGCATCATCATTGTCATCAAAGCATCGTCTATAATATCCTGAATAGTTTCATATCATAGTTAAAGTATTATTTATGTCATCTTTAGTGTTATCAGTATTTTGTGTCATTTAGATTGTTTTCCTCATCTCTTTGTGCACTCTGAGCTGTGCACACCTTTTTATTTTTTTTATGTTTTAGGATCAAAGAAGAACCAAAGCCTCAGCCGGCACAGTAAGTAAACTGCATTACCCAGAGTGCTCTAGGCTTTGACACTTCTTCCTGTCAGTCGGTGCTGTGTGCTTCATGTGGCTTTCTCCTCTTTGTCTGGGAGGAAAATGACAGAAATGTCACTAATGTCATGGAAAGACGCTGTGATTAAACGCTGGCATTTTATTTTTGCGAGCTTTGAACAAATAGCATTGACCAGACTGTTCAATTCTGTGGTGGACAGTAAACTTCTGACTTCCATGACATCAGTGACAATGACTTTTCCATTCTACCAGCTTTGTTCTAGCCAGGTCCCCAAACCCTTTGCCCCTTGCCCCTGGTCTCTAACTGGCTGCCCATTCTCATCCAGTGTGTCATTTGCACTCTGATTGGCTTGTGCAGCCTCGTAATTCAATCACAAATGTGGACTACATGCACCTCCCCTGCTCTACTGTACTGTAGCTGCATTTTGACCACCTGTAGGACCAACCAGTCTGATATCCTGAACCCTACTGCTGGAATAAATGACACTCCTATTGCCCTCAGCTGAGCGTTTGATGCAGCTCTCATTTCCATTGGCTGTAGAGCTTTCCTGCTTCTTCTCTCCTTCCCTCTACTGTAAGTCTTTCTATATCATCTTTCTTTCTTCTTCTGTCTTTCTCTCTGTATTTCTGACACTGTGTCTGGTTGTCAATGTTCCACTATTTGCTGCTCTGCCCGTGTCTCGGCCTTCTCCTATCTCAACGCTGGTTGTAGTGAATGTCCCTGCTATTGTTCACTTCTTAGAATCTGACCTGCCTCCTAAAATCCCCTCATGACTCATTGCGATGTTCCAGTTACACTTTGCTTATTTGAACAGGTGGTTTAGTGGGATCACTGAGCTGGTAAATAACGTCCTTCAGCCCCAGCAAAAGTCCCAAAATGACAAGGAGCCAGAGCCAGACGCGTAAGTAATAGTACAGACCCCCTTTGATCTCCTCCCACCCGGAACACACATACAGTGGTGACCCTAGCAGCTGGACGCACAGTATGTTTGACCCTAGTGGATATTAGACTATGTTACACTTCTCGTAGTAGAGAGTGGTGGTGTGGGAGCGGTGTGTCACAATGGATTCCACTTTTATAAATTACATAATGATTATATTTATGATTGTGAGGTGGTACTATTAACAATATACTAAACTCAGGGTTCATACAGTTAAATTCCAGTGCTTTCCAAGCACTTTCATGGTACCAAAATCCAAACATTTCAAACTCTGGAAGCATTTATCACCACATTTAAATGTTACTATAAATTCCAGGAGACAACAAACAAATATGACAATTATTTCTCATAGGAAAATATTTCTGGTTTAAATGAGTGATTTAAATGTATAGTGAAGATGATGAAACACCAGATTATGTACATTCAAATTCAAGCATAGCCCTGTGTTACAACAGGTTACAACAAGCATTTTCAAAACTTCACTATATAGTGGACTATGTAGTGAGTAGTGACTGATTTTGGACACAGCCCTTGTTGATGGCCAGGTGGCCATTAAATCAATAAAGGTAATGTTAGCTTTAAGTCAAGAGCTAGAAAACATTGGTATATGATATGACTGCTTAAAACAAAAACCTAACCTGAATTACATCATTTTAAATTGTTTCAGAGTAGAGGAATCGGAGGAAGGTGCTTTTAATAATGGATGCTATGAATACTCAGACATATAAGCCAGCTAATACACTGTCATGTCTAGGCTTTTAGTACAAATGTCATGTTTTAAGGATGATAGAGGATTTCAAATTCATCACAGTTTGTGGCCAAAGTAGAATCCAGGAGCTGAAATGTTGGGTCTGTCATATGTCCAAAAGAGTAGCTCAAGTTACCGGCTGTGTGTAGCTGCTCTGGTATTAGAGCTCTGATACGGTAGCTTGGGATGGGACAATGAGCAGAGTGTGATTACTCGTCAGCAGTGTCACCTACATTTGACCGTGTTTGACCGAATAAAAAAAACTTTTGGAGTGGGCACTGTGTACCAGCTGCCACTTCAATCTATTCTTACTAATTTTTTTTTCTTCATTCCTTACTTAGTAACTGTTTCATTGTATTTAAGTCAATTGCATACCTGTCTCTATACTCCCTCCTTATCCTGTTCATTCTGGCTCTTTGATATTTGTGTGCAGCTTATAATGAACACATTTAATGCACACTACAGTCAAACCTGTGAAAATGGCTGTTTTAAATGTTTTTTATAACCTCTATTTAGCCCCCAAGAAGTGAGTGAGTGTTAGAAAAAGTGACATAATACAGAGGAGGGGAGAGGTGATCAATGGTTGTCTTTCACAGCACTGACCTTGTCTGTCAATAGAGCAGTGGCCCTTCGTCCATGTAGTGGCCCAGGATCCAGCGGATGTTTCTGTAAATGCATGAGACTAGGGGGAGATTAAATGAGAATTAAACACGATTGAAGTTTTATTTCCTTGATCCTCGGAGACAGTGGCTTTACCTCGTGGATCACAGTCTTCATCACTCTGTTATCAAGCCCTCTGTCAGTAAATGAGATTTGGTAGGATCTGTTAAACAAGGCTACATGCTAATCTCTGCTTGGTAAACACACAAAGGCTGTGACACAATTAGCCCTTTAATCCCTCAGTGGGTGCAACGAGGGGCATGCCAATGGCACTCTATCTAATGTTTAGACGGCACAGAGAGTCACTCACACAACCACACCCAGGGATAGCCTTCAGGTGGTGTGTGGCCATTATATTTGGGCTCTAAAGGTCTGGTTGTGGGTACAGGAAGCACGTTTATCTCAAACGCAAAGCTGTATGTGGTAAAAGGATAGCACTGCTCAATAATTCACAAGTGCTAATGAATGTTGCAGGGGATATGTGGGGCGAAACCAATTCTAATCGCCATATGATGAAGTCAGCCCAGTGTTTAGTTTCCAAGGAGATGCTCAATTGACATGTGTCATACAAAATGCATGCGAAGAGGCCGTGCAGGTTGTTTTCAGTAGTCTCTCAGGACTTGTTAGGAGTTAAGGATCTACTGTATAAGATCAGGTGCCATCTATAGGACATGGACAGTAACACAATAGACAATGCACTAACAAATGCCTAATGGATGCTCTACTGTGTGTGACCGCCAATGATTTCCTGTAAGTAATACAATACAGAAAGTATAATTGTGTGCATTGGCAATGTTATCTAACTGTGTATGGCTTTAGGGTGTCTCACCTTACGACTGTCCTGATATAGAAACACAGGTGCAAATGATTCATTAAATGCAGGGGAACCTGAGAAAGTGGAATTAAGTGATGTTCTTAAACTTGCAAAGCAAATTTGATACCCACACCCCCTGTTTTGGGAGAGGTGCGGTATCAAAGGAGGAGCTCAGCTTTGAAGCTTCTGAGGTCGTGGTGTCCGCTTATCTTTTCAAAACCTTACGCACTGCACACGTCTGAGGTCATAACAGGTAGTCCGTTGATATTAGAAGCTTATTGTGCAAGTGTGATTTTAAGACTGGGAATGAACACATCAGGCTGGTGGCAGTAAGAAGAAGACTTCTGGTGCACAAAGACTGTTATCCAACTCTGCCATAAACATATGCATATGTCATATGTGCATATGCCAGTTAGACTACAGCAGAAACAGAATTTATCCTCTATGTAAAGACTAATACACAAAAATCATACATTATGAGTTTATGTGTAGTTGTTTCCCTAAAACATTTAAAGTAAAACACAACACCTTTTAATAAAATAAGGTTATATACCTCGTCCTCAGGTCAATGTTATTCTGGTACATATTTTAAAGGCCCATCTTGGGATGGGCACTGCAAATTAGCTTAAGCTGTACATATTATGGTATGTTGCAATGCTATATACCTGTCCCTATACAAATAAATATTACATTGACCAATCAATCAATCAAACACAAACCTGATTTAGGTCACAAAAGCATATCTCTCTTTTCCTAACCTCTGTCCTTCCCATTTGTTTACAGGAAGTTGCACCAGCAGTTTGAGTCGTATAAGGACCAGGTTAAGAAGATGGGGGAGGAGACTAAACCAGTCCAGGACCAGAAGAGTGAAGCACCAACCTGCGGGATATGCCACAAAACCAAGTTTGCCGATGGCTGTGGCCACCTCTGTTCATATTGCCAAACGAAATTCTGTGCTCGGTGCGGAGGACGAGTGTCTCTGCGGTCAAATAAGGTAACACTGGCTCACATGCTAGGCTCTCTCGATTTATAAGGACACACACACACACACACACACATACACATGCAGATGTCCCACCCTCGGGCAAATTTCTCCCTACGCTACTATTTGAAATCCAAGGTTATGAAACATTGCAGCGAAATCATAATCTGGGAAATGAGCCAACAGTGTTTCTAATGGCAACTAATGTTTTTCAGATTATCAGCATCTACTCTCTGCATGCCTATATTCTAATTCTGTTCACTTGATTCACAACTGTAGATTTCCTATTCATGTTTACTGTAACTTACAGTGGTTCTTTATCACCACTGGAGGGAACTGTTCCTCCTTTTCTTGTCCCATAAAGGAACCTGATTGCTGCTTTTGTATAATGTGGCCCTTCAGTGCCTAACTAACCTCTGTAGAATCCTCCCCACTGACTAAGCTAAAGCTTTTAGTATTAGACTGCTTAAATTTGAATCATGCGCTTGAGTGTTTTTATGCAATGCCATCCAGTCCTTTGCTGTTGGAGTATGTGACAGTACTACCAGGACCTACTAATGCCACTCACAATCTCTCTCTCCCTATCTTTCCTGCTCTCTTCCCTCTCGCCCCTCTGTCTCCCTCTTTCTTTCTGTCTGCTGCATTCCTGCTCTCATGGAATTGCAACAGGAAGACAAAGTGGTTAGCAAATCCTTTTCTGCGTTTCTTGGAACTGTGTCTGAACACAAGCATTGTTCATGAAATGCTGTGATATGTATATATGCACATACAGCAGCCAACCATGACATGAAACAAACAAGAAAAGGCCTGATTACTCTTGTCTGTGAGTCTACCATGTTGTGCTGAAATAAAAACGGAATAAACACAAATCAAACCAAAGAAAGGACAGAAGACAGTTGGAGCTAAAATTAAGAGGGATGAAATGCAAACAAGACTCAAAGAATCAAACACACCCACACAGAAAGTTAAATGTACCCGTCACGAGGAGTACTCCTCAGACTATGATAACAGTTGTATAATATATTCTGTGGCTCTAGAGGGAGCTTTGCAAAGTTTGAAAAGGTAACCCTGGCGACGTAATCTATATAGATTTGGGCTTAAACCTTACATTTTGTAATAAGAAGCCTGTATTACTGGATTGAATAACATGGGTAGGGTGTTCACAAGACAAAAAGTACCACATTAAGCATTATATGGGCATTCAATTTCACCCATTTGGAAGGTTACGTTTAGGGAAAGATCATGGTTTGGGTTAAAATAAGTGTGTTATGTAAGTCCCGTATGTAACGTTATGCAACTTAAAACTTTAAATAAGTCAAAGTTGGCTTTTCCCACAGGGCATGAACCCATCCATCCACCCCAACCTCTTCATACTACGTCACCTAAACACATTGCTCTGGCTCACTGAAATAAACGGGTGATGACAGCTTCCTACTAGTAGGTTTTTGTACTAGCCCATATATTTGGGACAGTGTGTTGACATTGCTTGTTCAATAGCCTGATAACTGTTAAATTGGACCTTACCTCAAACATTTAGGTTGTAAAGTACCTGTAGAGCTAATTTGGATTATAAGACTATCCCATTGCTGATTAATATTTTGTCATAATATCCAACAAGCAGTTGAGGGAAGTAGCCTTTCTAACCAGATAATTGGTAGAAAGGGTTTTGATCAATATGAAATCCCACATCCAAGCCAAACTATCCCAAATCACATATAGTCCTACATGTGATGTGTAGAACAGTATAGATCAGAGAGTGAAACCTGTAATGACTGATTGCAGTATTATCTATATATGTGCTACTAACCAAACAAATACAACATCATGAAGACAGATGAACAGATCACTGGGCTCAAGTCATTGGTCTTGTCTATGTATAACATAGATTTCCCATAGCTGTCTTATGTCTAACATGCTTGTTTTTAGCTGTTGACTGTAACCAAACGGTCTATAGGCCACACTGGTGGGAGGGACCACCAGGTTTGATCCAAACAATGGGGCAGCAGAAACACTGGGAGAGACCTCCCTGCCCTGCTACTCCCTCCATTGCCAAGACCCTTTCTCTAAAGGCTGCCATTGTTTACCGGCACATAATAACTGGGAGATCGGTTACCTTGTTGTACAGATGGTGTTGAGTAATAAAAGTGGCAGCAGGCTGGCGATGGACAGTCAGGGCATTGGCAGAGTGGCCCTGAGATATGCCACTGAGGCAATGCCTGCTATTTACCTGATGGTGCCCTGGCCTCCTGTCACTCAAGGTCAATTCTGCAGATAATCCAGGGACACTAATGCTAATATAGTGTTACTCAGAAATTAATGAAATTAAGTTGAATAAAACTTAAATACTGTAATGTAAGGACACTATATTTCTGTATGCTGAGGTAAAACTACAAACCTCAAAGGAAGATGCAGGAGTAAACATTTGATTTCATTTCAGAGGAGATATGTGGCTCTTTATGTGAGATTTGTCAGCACTCTGCTATCTCTGCACTTGACAATACTGCCATATTTCAAATATTTTTGCAGATGTCCCATCAGAATAAGTAAAAAATCCAAGAAGTAGCTTATACATGGACTTGTCTTCAGCAGGGGAGCAGAGTAAGCATTCAGTCAGTCAGAGAAACGAAGTGCCAGCATGGAAATGAGCAGAAGAGGTGGTGAGAGGTGTGCAAGTTCACTAGTCATCCGGTTGTATATACATAGTCTGTCTTCTTTTTATCTGGTAAATAGAAACCAGTGTCTCAGGGCTGACAGGGGCACAAAGGAGCCAACAGGGTCAGCAGGGGCCAGTAAAGGCAGGGGTTGGTTTGTAGCTGAGGCCAGATGGAAAGATTCTCTTTAAGTTCTGTGAGGACGAGACATCACTGAGCTGAAGTGCAAGTTATCCAAGTAGTAGTTTAAGTAGTTCGTAATTGACCTGATGTCAGCATAAATGACTTGAGTTGGTTGGATGCCATTTATTTATAGTCAAATATTTTGCAAATGTTTTATCTTTCCATTGGCATTTTAGAATGCCCACAATGAACACATAACTAAAATATTTATCTGGGCATTCGAATGAAAAGTAGAAGTCATGTAGACAGTAGAATTGCAGGAGTACGTAGGTTGTTTATGTGCTGTGAATGTTGTTTTATGCTAACTGCGCATCATTAGCCAATACAGAAGGCTACACAGGGCATTATTTTTGAGTTAGATTTGTGATACAGTATATGTAGAAACCCACCGGGACTACTGTGATATTGATTGCCGATTGCTTTGTGTGTTCATGCTTGTACTCCCAGATGGACATATGCTTTGATTACTCTGCCACAAACAACAAGGCCACATTTTGGTATACCCAACCAGCTTGCCTGAAAGCTTGTGTGTCAGTGAAAGAGGTGGCAGTGGTGAAATCTGCCCTTTTTCCATCCGTCTACTCTTTCCCTCTCTCACAGATGGTGACAGCAGTGGCGAGAGAGATCTTGTTCTGTGAAACACCATTGAATATTTACAAGTCTCTATGTCTGGAACAGCTAGCAGAGTTAAACTGCTGGTAGAGGAGTGTAAGCTTGGAAAGATGGGCCCAACTGAAGACTAACGGCTCTGCTCAAGAGTCATGTTATCTGAATCTACGGCTCATTTGATATAGTCGCAATAAATCACTTTGTCTCATCACAACAAGCTGAATAACAGATATAATAGATATAACACAGATAAACATTCTGTGCTGATAACAATCACTGTTCATTGTTTGTGCCAGGTAGCTTAGGCTCTAGGTACTTGAAGAACAAAGTATAGAGTGACGTTTTTGGGGTAAAAAACATAAAATGTCTTTGATATAGATAAATTGTGTGTAAGTGTTGTGAAGTCTTCAGAATCCCTTGCTTGTAGCGGTGGAGCTCCCCACCATTTCCTCTGATGTGGCTTCAAAAGGGCCAGAGGAATCAACAGTCTCCTTGGAGGAAGTCATTTGTGATTAAAGCAACTCTGGAATACGTTACATGTGTTTCTTGGCCCCTCAACATTTCTGCTATAAAATAGGAGGGGTAAATTACAGTACGTGGTCCTTTTTCAATTTTAATTGGCATTTTAGTGAATAGCATGTTGGAGCAAATTAAATAGATTTGTGAGTCCCTAAACAGCACCACAGAAGTCATTTTCATCATTAAAAGATACCATATGGACTCTCTTCATTCCATATGCTGTAACATATGCATTGAATATTCCAATATTTCACTTTATTACTGGTCTTAAGAACAGACATTCATAATTATTAAAATGTGTTAAACATAAAAAAACACAACTAATGTACTACCAATGTTGATGTAAAGAGCTATGATCTGCATATATACCATTGCAGTATCTTTGTAGCAATGACAATAGTGTTAACAAGTTAGCATATCAGAATATCATTAAATGTGTTATAATGAAAATTTACATCAGAAATCAATGTTTAGAACCCCAAAGTGCTGGACGTTGTGGAAGACATCATTTGCCGCATCTGTGCTGCAGTTTGAAAACATATGGCTAAGTATACATTTTCCTCAGTCGTATTCAAGATTTGTATATTTGTAGAAAGATGCACAGCTCTGCATTTTCCAAATTAGCTGTACAAGGACTTTTACAGGGTGCTATTGCTACATTGTTAGCTGTATTTGTCCTGATACTAGATACAATGCTGCATATGGGAAAGATGATGGGCATAAGGTTACTGTCTGAAATGCTGTTTTCAGCTGATAATGTGGAAGCTTGATTTGGTTTGACAATACAGCCACCCCCATTTCTAATATATTCCTTAATTGGCACGTATGACTCACTAAGCGCCCGTTTGTTAGCGATTTAAAAGCTAAAAACACCTTGTGAAAAATGAACTCACATCACCTTGAATTTTTTAACATGTAAATATTTTAAATCGTTTTAACCCACATCTACAAGACATTGTTATTCCCACAGCACGCGAACACCGCAGAGTCCCTGACATGTTCGCGTTCACATTTTGTAACGTGCTCTGGCCCCATGACTTCATGGCCCTGCAGTTGTCTGACAACACGAAGAGCCACGCATGACAAAGGTGGCGACCGCAGCTTGTGCTCCGTGTTGAGTTGAAGCCCCAGATGCGGTCAGAGCGCAGCGCTGTGCTTGTAAACGCTAACACGGGAAAAGCAGCGCCAGTCCGTGTTCTGCGTAACCGCGTTTCTCTGTGTCTATTGGACCGTGGGAGCGGAGCTGGGAAGCGCGCGCCGCATATGTAATGAGCTCTCATCAAGCCAGAAGAGGAGCTCTGACTCTCTGGTACAGATGAACTAATACAGCGGTGCTGGGGAACGTAACGTGATTTGACGCGTTATTGCTCGGCTCACATGTTGTCTCCCCGTAGACCTACTGACATTGAGTGCGGGGTTGCTGGCGCGGCGGCGCGATGGATTCAGTGTAACGATTCCAGATTGGAAATCCGTTAAATGATTTGATGCTGTAATTGCGTCGCTGATGGAACCGGAGAAGAAGGCTGCGTTGGTTTTCTCGGCTCGGATGTGTTCAGTTGAGTCCCTGGTGTAACCTTCACGGTGTTTCCAGCAGTTAGCCTGGTGTCTGGGCTCGGAGCTGTCCGCGGTGCTGAAGGTCGGCAGTTCTTTTCCGTTTTCAGGAGCAGGAGCTGCGGACAGTCGTCGCCACATTAGCGGGACTTAAACGCGGCAATCGTGGTGCACAGGCACAGTGTTTTCTCTCAGCGGCACCATGGGTAAGCTGAGTGAGCATGAGTCTGTGACTGCATCGCTTTTTTCACCGGTCATTTTGTTTTCAGAAATGTGACCATTTCAGCACTCTCGGGGGAAATGTAGCCCACTGCTCCATTCAGAAATCCTGTCCACGGACGGCTCAGTGGCACACGCCCTTTTGGGGAAGAATCCTCTGTGTATTTAATGATTTACCGACATTTCATTTTGCTTCCATAAATGACATGTTGTTGATGCACGTTTATTTAGGTCCGAGACAGGCTGGAGGGGATGTGTGTCTGACAGACGTGCCATATGCTCGATTCCTACTGTATTTCTCTCCTCTTCCTCGTGTCTCTGAACTTCAAACACGGAATATAAATATTCATCAAGTCTATTATTATTACTGGCGCGCACACTAAAATTAGAAGTTCATTAAAATGTAATCCACCACGTGCAGCCAGTGTTGGAGCATGTGAATGTAGGCGCTCCTCTTTCATTTTCATTGGCCGCCAAATAAAAACCAAAACGCCAAAATGCCCTGTTAACTTGCCCCCCACCCCCCCAAAACCCCATACATATTCATTTATTAAATGGATTAAGGGGTATTACAATATGCATCTAAATCTATGCAGGAACACACACTTAATACAATCTAATCCTGCTCCTCAACATAATAGTGAAAGATCATCATTCATAGATGGTTTCACCTGCCTTGTTATTCATTGGTCTAGATATGCGTTGTAATGTCCGTCATTGCAGCCACCACACTTGTGTAACCCCCAGCAGTGGCAATACTTTGATCTGGAGTGTATTACAAAGTATCCTTATTGATGCCAGCCTGCGTTTAGCTGGACTCAGTCCAGACTGGGATGTTTTGAGGAACACTCCACTCCCAGAACAATGAGTCTTTAATGAGTGGTTTAGTTCACCTCAGTTCAGGTGAAAGAAAGAAACACCGAAGCAATATGATAGCTATGACAGGTCATCTGCTGCCACATCAATATTACAGCATGTGCCATCTCTACTCTTTACTTTTGTAGAAATACCAGATTATTTTTCTGGCATTTTTGCCATTTATTAATTAGCTGACAGGAAACTGTGAGGAAGTAAATTTAAAGAAATGCAGTTTTTGAATTGAAATAAACCAGGGCTTCATGGTTACATTGTATGCATCTTAGACCACTGGCCAACCAGGATGCCCACATCATTTCTTTTAACTCTTAAATCCAATAAATGTGGCAGCCATGACAGTCACTACAAACGCCCTTTCTAAACAGCCTCCTGTAAAATCAAGATAATCATTTAAAAAGTTATTTTGCATATACTTTTATAAATGAATGAATGTTAAATGAATGAATGCCACTGATTTAACTTAACATTGGAGCTGGATTCCCATTTGAGCACACTGTGATATGCCTGAAAGGATACTGCTGATTCACTCTGGAGCCTCTGTTAAGTAATGTTGTAGTGTAGTTTAATGGCCACAAGAGAGAGCTCAGTGCTCTCTCTTTTTGCAAATCTAGCTGGTGTGTGTGTGTGTGTGTGTGTGTGTGTGTGTGTGTAAGACTCCCCCAGAAAATAATTGAATGGGGCAGGCAAAAAAGGCACATGTTTTTTTTTCTATATGCATAATGTATATTGGGTAGGACTCTTCATCACAAAAGGTGTTCATCTTTATGAGACAGGCCATGTGGCAAACATCATTTTGGATTAGATAAATGTTTTCTATCAGAGATAGTCTGTCCTTCAGTGGAATCCTTAGCTGGTGTATGTTTAGCTATTTTCCCTCTTCTAAGCAGACACACATTTTCTTTGTAAGATTATATTTGCTGGTATCACTGAAAACACCCTTGGTCTGAAGAGAAAGTATTAGAAAGGAAATTATTTATTGATCCCATGGCACTGGGTGTTTATTTCCCTTAATTCAGTGCCTCAGTAAACAGCCTATAGCACATTTAATAGAGTATTTATCTTCCCGGTGTTTGCAACGGGTGCTACTGCTAGATTTTTAGCTTTCTATTTTTAGCTGCAGGTTCAATGACTATGAAATGTGCAAACACAGGGAGAAATGGCCCTGCCCGAGGGCCGCAGCCCCCAAACCCATGCCTGCGCTCAGCCGTGAAGAGTTAAGCCGAAGGGAAGTGTGTGTGTGTGTGTGTGTGCGCCTGCCTTTTGGAGTGTCTTGGGCAGAACAACTGCAGCAAAAGTGAACATACCTCTGGCTGTTACAGCTGCTTGACCGGTGTGTGTGTGTATCATGGTGCATACATGCATCTGCTGTGGAGTCTGTGATCTATTATGGAATGAGGGGAATTACAGTTTTCCATCGTCGTCTTTGGGCTGCGTCCCTAGATGGACTGTTAGCAGCCTCATGCTATGTGATGTCTCTGCCATTGTGACTAAAGAAAAAAAGTGTAATGAATGAGACGTGTTTCTGTTACTGTCAGATATCCGGTACTCGGATATTGAAGTTTGGCTGTTTGGCTGTACAGTCATTTAGCGTCATATAATTCTAAATCCCATTTCAACCTAGATGCTGTTTGCATCTGTTTTAGCATCCTTAGCATGGGTTACTTTTTCCTTCTAATATTGCACATTCTTCTATATAAGTTGATGAAACTCTTTAAATTCTTGGGCCTGTGCAGCCCTTTCAGATCCCTTTGGATAATCTCAAAATGCACATGTCATCCAGCTCAAAATAAAGCTGTTTTTATTTAGCTGTTCATGTTTTGGACATATGAGGATTCAGCCCAGCGGTGACATTTTCCTTACTTTTGTTCTTCCTGCCTAATGCACTGTATAAACATTCATTTTCATTCTGACTCTGTTCCAAAGTGCAAATCAAATCCACGTATTGATGTCTGAGGCTCACTGTGCTCAACATTTACTGGACCCACGCATGTTTTTGTTGGCCTGTTTTTTTTTGGTTTGGAATACCAATATGCTATTAGGTATTCACTGATGAGATAAAAGAGCTCGACATGCGGAGTCCAAGGGCTGAGAACGTGGTTAATTATTATTGGCAGACCGGAGAGGTGCACCGAAACTGACTCTATGTCAGTGGCAGTTTGGAGGGGTAAATATGTAGGTAATAGGCTGCCGTTTTCTGTGAAGGAAGTGGGCCGTTTGAGAGAGAGAGAGAAGGGCAGTTTTCAGTAATTAACCACAAGTGGAATAGAACTCAAACTCTCGGTTAATGTAAAAATAAAATAGGTATGCTATTTTCACCTAATAGTGCTATTATTGGCTAAGATAGGATTCATCCTGTGGTCAATGCTGCATACGGAAATCTTTGGCTTGAAATAAAAAACTAACTCAAGTAGGAATCATTTTTAAGATTTTTGAATTTGATTCATCACTTCCACACCCTACCACTTAAATTACACCTTGGTATTCACGCCATCCTCTGTCTCATGTGTGCACCCATCATTTTATTACAACCAATAAACTGTATGTGTATAGGACCTTTTTTATTTGTTTTAGCAAATCTATCTGTATGATTTTTCTTCTCTACTTGCTGCAGTGTTTAATATTGTAATTTGAGTACTTTGTTGCCAGGAAGTCATGGCTACATTTGCTGTAATTGCCACAAAATGGATGACAGATATGGCACACCAAACCACATTTTAAATTGCCCACCTTAGATGATTTCTATGTAGTGATAACCATAAGCATAATCTGACAGGACTTTCCCTGTCTGAGGTGGGGTACCTGTAATCTTTGCGGCCCCTGGTATCTAACTTGTGTCAGCAGATCCCCCATCTAAACTACTGGAAGTGTTGAAACACCCTGGCTGGTCTTTGCCCTTTGTTTCAAAAGAAGGACATTAGTCTGTGTCTAGTTGCCTTCTCCATGTGATAATTCAATTTTGAGATGATCTCAATCAAAGTACAGTATGCATGCTCACACATGTGTAAGTATGTACGTGTGTAACTTATAAGTGCAGGAAGTGATGTGTGGTTGATTAGCAGGAAAACTCTGGTGGCTCCCGGGTCTTAGCTGATGACTCATGGTTCACTGCAGTACTCTCACAATAACCCCAGTTAAAGAGGCAGTCGTGGCCTCACTGGCTGCACTCCTCTGGGACACATAAAGCACAATTTATAGCCTCCCAGCTTCCATTGTGTGTCAGCACAGTTATAGCCCATCTGTAACATTGATAGCTGGTCATAAATGCCTCATGTGTCAATATCACATAGGCCAGTGCATGCTGCCTGCATTGTGACTGTTAAGCTTTTTTTGCACTACATTTGAAATGTAACTAAAATAATGAATCTAATGCAGATGGCAACCTTTACAATGTCTTACATTTTTCCCCCTAAACATGCATTAGCTTCCTGCTGCTGCCAAGTCAAAGTGTCAATCTTCATTGCCTTGCAAACCTCTGTTTCTGTTTCATTGCATTGCTGCTGCCTACTTTTTTCTATGTTGATTTAAGGCAGTGTAACTTGCCAATAACAGTCTAGCCTAACACAAAATGGCTGTGGCTGAAAGCTTTGAATCCTAGTTTGTTGATTCCAAATGCCAATTTTATCTCCCTATTCACTCACACACACAGAAACAGACATACACCCTGCTCAGGACTAGATGCGTACTGAAATCACTAATACTGACTATCAAACACACTGTACTTGTTGCTGCTATCTAACGCTGCTAGTCTGAGGAGGATGTAGACAGCTGCCAACTGGGAGCTTCGAGGAGGGTGTCACGGCAAAGATGTTTATGAAATCCCCACCCAGCTTTTGTACAAGCGTGCTGCCCTGATCAACCAGTAAGTCACTAGCTCAGTGACAAGTACATGATCTCTCTGTGACTTCCCACCCATGAACACTGACATGTTTGATGACTCAGTCAGCCACATGAGAGGCTGGGGACTAAATCTTGAGTTTTTCTGCTTTTTTCTTCTTCTCCACCCAGACACCCCAAAAGTTCTTCTTTTTCCCTGGTTGCTATTGCAAAGACATTACATGTCATTCTGCAGTTTGCCGACCCCTGTGATTGTTTGGTGTGTTTCTACCAGAGCAGTTACTACTCTGTAGCACCTGAAAGAAGCAGTTGTGGTTTTGGCTGTGGCTACAAATCCAGCCTATGAATTGCTGCAGCCAGTTACTGTACAGACCAACGCAGTTTAAGTGAGTCCAGTTAATCTAGAAACAACATAGCAGTCATTTTTTATTTGATTCAGTGCTTACTGAAAAGAACTGGCAAGCTACAGACCAACTGACAGCGCGTGAGGCAGCATTTAGAGCCCGCTCACACTAATAACGGTAATGCACTGACTCAGCATTGGGACTGTAAAGGCGAGGACTATGGTGGGGGGTGGGGGGCAGTAGCTCTTGGCTACCCTACTGGCGGTCTGGCCTGTCAATCATTTGGCAAACTGCTGGTCTTCTCAGAAACACTTAGATATCACTTGAAGTTGCTCGGTGCTAACGGGACAGGTGTGGTCACCTGGAGCAGGCCTTCGTGTTTTACTTTAACAGTTTTTTCAAATAGAAGTTTTCTCCAGAAGATCATTCAAAACTAAATGCTGAGCTTTAACATGTTGTGTGTGTTTGTCTGTGTACGTGTGTGTGTATAGCGATCAGGGCTCCTGTCTGCTCCTGGATTTATGAGGCTAATGTGGTGAGCTTGCTGCTGGGGCTGCAGTATAGAGCAGATAAAGGCACAACATTACAGAGCAACACAAAACCTCAACCTTTCCGGTCCTTGTAGAGCAAAACAGAGGGAAAATGTTGCGTTTCTGTTCTATCTTACCAAAGTACACTAACCGCAGTTGCATTATCTCTACTTACTTTACCCTCATTAAGATGTGAGTAATCTCTGCAATCATTAGTCATGTAGGCTCTGCACTGTTACAGTTTGCTAACCAGGAACAAGAGTTTATCATAACAAACTAGATAAAAAAAATAGCTTATGTGCAATATGGAAACCTTAGCACACCTGTACTAGGAGATCTACAGGGACTCACAGACTCGAAATGTATAATAATAATGATTAATAATTATTATAAATTGAACCCATATGAGTTTACCTTTCATTGATATTATAGGCTGCTGCATGTGTAAAATATTTCATCATTCACCTCATCAACATGAATTGTCAATACTTTTCATGAATATTATCGCTGTGGGGTGAAAACTCAAAATAAGTTGAAACCCTGATTCAAATAGAATTAGTCATACCTAGTTTCCGAGAAGTTCACAGTTTGGATGTAAAAAGATTTTCACCCAGCCACAGCGATATGCCTTACAGTTATGTTGAAGCTTTTCAAAACACCCAAATCACTCCATTACAGCTCATCATAGGTTATATAAGACAACATCTGCCTGTCAGTCACCATTCCAAACTATTAACCCCCCCACCTTTTCTCCCTGCAGGTTATGTGGGTTTGCAACTTGTGCCGAAAACAACAAGAAATCCTCACCAAATCGGGGGCGTGGTTCTACAGCTCTGGACCTGGTCAGGTGCGGGGTGTGTTTGAGGGCGGGCCGCAGGGGAAGAAGGCCAAACTGCAGGACTCGTCCCTGTACCCCTACCAGGGAGCCTCAGGGGACTTGACACCAGCGTCAGACAGAAGCAGACCACACGGCGGGCTCCTTCCCAGACAGGCGTCCCTTGACAACGGTTCGGGGCTGAGGTACTCGGTACCTGGCGACGCACCCATAGACAGGTCAGTTCTATGTGTTTAAAAAAAGCATACACCTACTACATGATCTGTATGAGTTACACCGAGTTGTTGTTTTTATTGTGTGAAATAAAGATTGCTTGATCAGGAAACACTGCATCCCAGGTGTAAAGAACTTGCATTTGATGCCACTTCATGAAGGTGCATGGACACAACTTCAGAGCCTTTTAGCGTTAGTAATAAGATATGTGGCCATTGTGCAGAGCAGTGATTCAAGCCCAGCATAGGAGCAATCTCCCAGCGACTAGTCGTATACAACGGCTTGTACATGGAGCCCATGAGGCCTATAAAGGAGACAGAGACACAGATACTGTATCTGGCACTAACTCAGCAATTCTACAACAGTCATCCACCCACTCACCCCTCTCTTCTTCATACACACACACAGCCCATATAAACACAGATGGTTTGAGCCAGGCTCAGCTAGATCAGCATGCCGGAAGTGAAGGGTGTTTGCAAGAATTTATACTGTTTCTACCTTTGAGAGAAACTGCTTAAAAAAAAAAAACTTAAATAACTGTTTTGTCATCAGGAATGTTTCTAGGCTAGTTCAGGCAGCACGAGGCCTGAAAATGAACCATTAGTAACATGCTTTTGGAGCAGAAAAGCAAGGGCAGGCCTAATTGCAATGCAGAACTTTGTGTTCCATTTGTCATATGCACTAAAGGCCCCCTCAGAGTAGCACACTCTCAGATGCTGACAACACGGACATGCTGTGCTTGTGAATCTGATATCCGGTTGCCTGTTTCTTGATACTGGTGTCCAATAAGGTAGTTACTTTGATGTCCACATGGGGGCTCCTTCCTCTTTCTTCCTCCAAAGGGATGAGGAGAAGCTTATATGCAGAATCTACACACTCTCTAGAAATGTATTTCCAGCAGAAAGGCAGAGAGCCATTTCAGAAAACCTCTCTCATGTGCTTGTTTGCTCCTTCTCAGGGGTAAAATAACTCGACATTAGTTCGGTGCAACCTTAGACTATACTTAAATTAAGCTATATGTGTATATGTACACAACTTTCCTGCAAAATGTTTACAATTGTCTTCAGTTTGGGACAACAAACTGTAAAGTGAAATGACTGAATGAAGGTCATATTGGCAGTGGCGAAGCTCTGGAAGGGAACACACCCCCTGTTTCTCTCTTGTGTTACAGTAAGGCTGTGATATCAGGTTTTGTTTTCCATAACCCTTGGTCCGTCACAGCAAGCAGAGCCCACAGACTAACAGATGCCTTTGTCTCTCTGCTGGTCCTCTCTGCCCAGGACATCAGACTTCCCCTTGGGAAGACGAGAAATGTGTGCTATGTGTTGTGCCATCCGGCGAAGAGCAAACTCAGTGGGTAGCCTGAATCCAAAGGGAGGGTGGCTCTGAGTTAGCCCAGAGTCTCAAATATATATATATATACATTCTGTGCATGTACACACACACATATAGGAGAAATGCAGTAGGAAAGGAGATGAATTTAATTCCCAATCCAGCCAATATACCTGTTCTTATTCTCTGTTGACCTTGTAAATGTATACTTGGTGGGCCACATCTCCCAGTTGTCTAGCACAGGGACAAACCAGCATGCACAAGCCTGCACCCACAGTATGTTCAGAGACACAACTCATTAGTTCTGTGTCCTCTCTCTGCCGTTGTAACCTTGTATTTGCTTCTTAATCCACTCAAAACCTCCAAAAATGTCAAAATAAACCTCTTTGATTTAATTTATATTTTGCTCCAAATGGATATTTTGATGGATATCTCCAATATGCGTAAACAGCAGTGAGTGTTGGAGATAAGGGTACATACTTTCAGTGCTTTCACAGTGTAATGAAGCTGCTGTGCAACTGAGTCACATACTCAGAAGCGCTGTTATGACTCCAAAAGAGACAAATGTTTCTCCCCTGTCTTGGTGAAATGTTCTTGTGCTATCCTTGTTAAATCTCTCATCCATTATGTTTCTATGCTCTGAATACACGCTGCACAGTATCACAATACAGAGCAGAGCATCATCTGGACCTGCAAATTGTAATCACAGCTGCAGTATATAAGCTTTTAAGAGTGATTCAGGATAATATTATTTTGTGTGTCAGGGCAACTGAAGTGCATTATCCATCTTCTCCTCAAATGGCTGGTTGCTTTAAGGTGGTGTAAATGGATGATCAGCCTCACTATAGATCAGACTATAGATCAGACTGCTCCAGGCATTCAGTCATCCCGTCACTTTCTGTTCCAGGCCAGGCCCTCACCAGTGTATATTAATTGATTGCATGGTTAGAGAGGTGGAGATGGTACCAGGGACTGATTCTTGCTTTGGCATTGCCTACATACGCAGTGACACAACAGGAACCTGGCTGTTGGAAAATTCAAGGGATAATGCTGATGATGGATAGCACAGAGTCCATAAATAGAACTCCCACTGCATAAGCACCAAAACCCACTTTCATTAATCTTAAAGAATGTTTAAATTAACTCCTGGATCTGTTCTGCTGAAGAAAGGAGGGGGGAAAAGCTGACGTTTATTTATAAGGAGAAATAACTTGGGAAGGCTTCTAATTTATCTTGGTCTCTGAGGTGTCATTTGAATGAACACAGATACACGGGGACAGCTGCAGTGTTGGGTGAGGCTGATGAAACAACAATGATTACACTGGGATTGGAACATACTCACTGGTAGAAATTCTTCAGATTCTGCATTTTTTCTTTTAACACATTCCGCCGGGCAGCAGAGCCATTCAGCTTGCCAAAAATGTTAGAAGAGGAAGAGAAACACACTCAGCCTGGACTGGACCTGTAACATCCAGCCCAAGCCAGTCCAGTATAGAAGGGCTTTGCACAGTTCAGTTCATCATAGCTTAGTCTAACTTATGCTGTGTCTCAGTTTGGATACTTCAGTTAGTACACGTCCATGTAGTACACTGAGTACACTATGGGAATTTCGACATGGTAGCGTTGTCTCAAATCAAATATGCACTTACTGGAAATGAGTGCGGTGACCATTTTCACAGGTTGGTGGTCTCTCTCCTTCCACTATGTAGCCAAGGTGGCGACCATTGATGGAGAGAAATGTCCAACGTTCCACACTCAACCTTTTGACCGTTATGAGTAGACCATTCAGGTGCTCATATTGCACTGCATTTTTCCATAATTATCAGTGTGAACAAACTTAAACACTTAAAATAGCAAGTGTAACTACGGAAGAATGAGACACAGCTCTAGTCTGTCTGAGTTCAGCCCTGTGTACCCAAACAGACCCAATCTTATGCGTATATTTAATCAGCCAGTGACACAACGCTGCCAAACGAGCCTATACTAATTTGACTAAATCATTTATATTGGCATGGAGTTCAGTTTTATCTAGATCCTTTAATATAACATTCACTGATGATGCTGCGATACCCAAAACTTTGCATTGGAGTTCAGTATGCAAGCAACACGAGCGGTCTGAGGCTGAGAATGATTCTAAACAAATCCTCAATTTAACTCTAGACCACTAATTCTGAAGTGAGACCTAAGGTGAGCGTACATAAAACGTCCATTATAATTGTCCTTTGCATTGTCAAAAACTGCAAATACAGTGCGTGCAGTGGATCATAGTTGAACTGGGAATTCAATCTTCAAACTCTAATGGATGCTTACAGCAGACAGTTTGGATAATATGATGTGTAAGCTCCCCGGATCTCAGCAACAGGCGTTTTTCACAGGCGGCATTTTAACTTAGTAATAGTATGAAAAGCACGGTTGGGGAGTAATAAAAATAATAAAATGAATGACGGCTGAATTCTATTGAGCTGCTTCAGTTTCAGGGTCCTGGCACACTGTCAGTGTCGTGGTTTGCTGGGACACTTGATTGGAACAGAGCCATCATTAATGTTATTAGTTACACCTGCAGGAACTATGACAGGTATCCTGTGAGAAAAGCCTATTCGTTTGGTGAGTTACATGTTATTGTAACAGCCTTCTCATGTGTTGTAAAATACATTCTGTAACTGTAAAACATTTTTAAACTGATGCTGTGTGTCATGTAAAGGTTTTTAGTGTCTTTGAATGTTGAACATTTGGCTCTACCAGGGGCTAATTTTGAATATTGGATACATATGAACCTTGGAAGAAAGAATTGATTTGTAATAGTAATTTATATAAGAAGGCAGCTGAATAGCTACTTATGTATTTGTAGGTTGTTACACTTTATCTCTCAGAACTTAGATATTGAACGTGTAACACAGACACACAGGTCATCTTCCTGCTCAGGAAGATGGTGCTTTAGACTTGCATATAGCAGAACTCATTTATAGAAAACCTTCAGAAAGGCTCTTATTAGCTCTGTGACTTTTGACTGTCCTTCAAAAATATTTAATCACATCAAAGGTTTTGTGTCAACAGCTTTAAGGGACCTCTTAAACCTCACTGGATGTTTTTCAGCTAATTTTGACTTTTTACAATTACATGCCGAACCACTGACTGATAAAAGGAAAAAACTAAAACAAACATTTAATAACTAAATAAGTAACCCCTGGGAACCCCCCCCCCCTCCCCCCCTTTTATGTGTGCCCTTTCCTCACAGACAGACACTCTCCAGATCAGAGGTATTAGGACTGTCCTCTTATTACTGATGAGGAGCTGATGCTCTGGAGCCAGATATGAGATAGAAGGAGACACAAACTTGCCGACAACATCGCCTCTCTATCCTGCATTGTATTTGGGTCTATCTGCTGCTGTGCGCATCCCAAAGAGTGCACGAGAGAGGATGGAGAGATATGGCAAAGAGTGCGCACGATTGCATATCAGCCCCGTACAGTGTGTGTCTGCCTGCTTGTGTTTGCGCGTGTGTGTGCTCTTCATAGGCGACGGGAAATATGAGTTGAATGTGAGGCAGCAGCTGATGCGCCGGTAAGGGATGCTGCTGCTGCTGCTGCTGCTGCTGGCTGCCGTGTAGGATGCTTCTTCGCTTCTTCTCTCCTCCGGGCGCTCCTTCGCCTCTTCCTGCACAGCGAGAAGAGATATTTGCTACAACCAGAAGAAGAAAAGGCTCGTTACCGGCACCGACACAACCTCGTTTTTCTCGCTTCAATTCCGAAGCAATATGACGGAAGGATCCCGCCCGGAATGCGTCTCATTTAAGGACACTTTTTACCAGGAGCGGCAGGAGAAATATGGAACTTGATGGGCGTCTTTTCTGCGTTTAATGCGCCTCGGGAGATAATAAGAACAAAATACTGAGGAGGTATATGTGTGGAGGGGGGCGTCCGGAGAGAACGCAGGCTTTGGGATGTATTGTTGGTGAAAGCAAAGAGGGTGATCATTTACTGAGGATAAAAGAAAACGGAGGGGGAAAATGCAGTTTGAGACATTGCGTCAGTTCTGTAGCTCGGTTTTATCACATTTCAACGGGGCTTTCTCTGCGCCTCAGAACATCTTGCAGACGGAGCTGTTCGAGCAGGCGTTGAGCAACATCGGGTGAGTGATTCCTTTGTAAAGAAATGCCCTGATTTATGAGGAAGGGCTTCCCCGTTGGTATGTCAAACGAGTATTGAGGGGTGGAGGGGGGGGGGGGGGGGTTGCGTTTATCGATCGGCAGCCAGCCTGCGTAATAACAACCTACAGTATAGTACTGTTGCTGCTGCAGATATTTCCTAGATGGATGATGGGGCCGATCAGTGACGCTGCCGCGGTTTGCTCTGTGTGCGTGCATGCGCGCACATGTACCGTGTTTCGAGGTGTGTGTGTGTGTGTGTGTGTGGGGGGGGGGGGGGGGG
>JAVQJD010106584.1:0-10287 GCA_036023655.1 Nannoperca australis
CACACACACACACACACACACACACACACACACACACACACACACACACACACACACACACACACACACACACACACACACACACACACACACACACACACACACAGCATTCCTCCACAATCCTCCCTGTAGGTGAGTATGTGAGAAGAGCAGTGAGGCGTCTCAGCGATGCCCTAACAGCTAAAGCTCTACACAATTTGAGACTTTTCTTTAAAAGAAGGTTTAAATGTGTCTTAATATACTAATGAATTACTCTAAATGAGAGCGATCTCCAGAGAATTTCAAAATAAGATTCACTTTCAAAATGTAAAGCCGACTCCTTGCTGGCATTACTCAAAGTGAGAAAGGAAAAGTCAAGCACTGTTAAGTAATTCTAATTTAAACAATCACTTCCTATGAATGGCAACAAAACTCACCAAGACAGCTTTTTTAAACTGATGGATCAGAGTCTAAAATTACAACTGTAAAGTAGATGGCTGATGTGAGGAGACAGCCAAATCAGACCCAACTACACACTCACCAAGTGCGATGCTCTTTTTTGCAGAGGCATGGCGTTCCCTATAATTTAAAGTTCAGTGGAAGACAATTTATTTTCTATTGCATCAAAACGTCACCAGGCTGTCTAAATTCCAAGGAAGAGCAAGTGCTGACATACATGGTATTTCCTGCACAGTCATCAGACGTCAACCCCACTGACCATCGTCGTTAACGTTTAAAGAGGGATGTGACATACTGTAAAACCACAAGACATGCTTTGGGATGTTCTAAAACCATTGGTTCTCAAATTCTGCATGGGTTTCTGAAATTGAGGCTGTCACCAAACATACACAAATTCGTACTAGTTTGAGTAAATTGGCAGACATGGATTATAAGATTGTCATAACAAAGATGCAACATTTGCCAACACAAGGTTAAGAATACTGAACAGCAGGCTTCTTCACAGGCAGCGAATAAGTAGACTGATGAGAAACAGGAGAAAGATTCAACGATGGCAAGAAAAAAGACATGGGGCAAGAATGAGAAGAGCAGAGCAGACGTGATTTTCTACCACGTACTACCACCCACTTAGCTGAATATAGGATATCTAATGTACAAATACCACAGTCAAAATGTGTTGTGGGGCGCAGAACAAAGCAAAACATTAGGATTAGGTCATTTTCTCATGTTTTACCTCCATTCCTACAAATCCACACAATTAAAAATGATAAATGTAAATTTCGTTAAAACTGTCCAATTTTATTTTTATAGTTTATATAAATATACTCATCAGCAGATAAAGCAATGAAATTACCAGCCCTGACTAAAAGAACAAAACAACAAAAAATGAAAAACAAATACAAACGTGACAACACCTATGAACACAAACGAACTCAGGCAGGTGAGAGTAATGGTTTCTGACATTTAAGAGGGCCCCATTATAACAGCAGTATGTGGGTGCCTTACAGAGTTGTGATAACAAACTCCACTGAGTAAGAAAGAGACAGATGGAAAGAGAGAGAAAGAGCTAAACGGATTAATGTGTAAAGTACAAGTGTACAATACAGACTATATGCTGAACACACTTAGTTGTGTTCACCTTAGCTGAAGTAAGAAAGACGAGCAAAAGCACAGCTTCATACAAGCGGCATCAATCTATCTTCACGCATGTGCGCATGGAGACACACCCCCCCACACACATGCACTGAGGCCATTAAAGGTGCATCAACATGAGGGGAGCGATGCTTAGAGCCACTAGTGTCAGAACGTATGTAGACTAAACACAGTTGAGTGACTACAGCTGTAGAAGAGTCTCTCTCTCTCTCCCCCTCTCTCTCTCCCCCTCTCTCTCTCTCTCTCTCCCTCTCACACACACACACACACACACACACACACACACACACACACACAGACGGACAGACGGAGGATGGACAGGACAGGACAGGTATACAAGTCTAGGGCAGATGTTCAATGTGCTTTTGATATCAGCAACAGCAGCGCTAACAATCATTTCTCACACAAGGACACGCACAGAAACACAAACACACATACAAACCCTACACCTCCTCTCTTGTATCCCATGTCTATGAAAATCAAATCAGAGACCTCCACCACTATAACCAGCGCCATATGAGACGGTATCAAAATCAACTCCATCTTAGGCCGATCATGCCTTGGCCAGTGGGGTAGGCTGCTGTGTGTGTGTGTGTGTTTGTGTGTGTGTGTCCTGTACCTCTGTGCCACATGGTAGGACTCTGGGTGTATACAGGTCTGGTCCAGGGGGTTAAATGAGGTTGGTATGCTGACACAGTTCTTTCCTTTGCCCTTCTTAGCCGCTGGTTTCTCAGGCACTGCTGTTACAGGGTGTGGTGAAGATTTGGCACTGTTTTGACAAGAAAGGCCATAAATTTATGGACTTTAGGAGATCTAAGGCTGTATACTGTATGTGTGTATACAGTACTAATGTGTATAGTGTTTTTGTGTGTGTGTGTGTGTGTGTGTGTGTGTGTAGCATGGCCCGGGCCACAACTGCATTTTATTGTGCAATCTTGATGTGTGATTTTTCATTTTTTCATCTCCATTTCATTTGAATAAACTGACGCTTTAAGATCAACTGTGTGTGTGCCTGTGCGTGTCTACGCAAACGAGTGTGTACCTGGTTTGCGGGTTGATTCTGATGAAGCCGGCACACTGCTGGTAGGTCTTGGGCCCCATGCCTTTGACCAGTTTGAGTTGCTCCCTGTTGCTGAAGGGACCGTTTTGCTCTCTCCACTCTGCAATATTCCGCGCCCTGCCCGCATTTAGGCCTGCTACATGTCTATGAGATAAAAACATCACACAACACATCATCATTTATTAAAATAATTTCTGGACGTTTGTATGTTTATTTCTAAGGTCTCTGGTCTATGTTGGATGCTGATGTGAGGAACACTACAGGGAAAAATAAAACTCTGGGGTAACCACAGTTTAGTTTCAAAATAAGATAGCAGCATAACGACACAAAACTGTAGCATTTACTTTACACACTGTCCACAGCACATTTCTATAGCATACAAATGAGTAAATATGAGAGACACAACGAGTAAATATCTAGTGAGTATATTTGTCCAGTTTTGGCAGAGCAAAAAAAAAAAAAAAGAGGTGATTTGAAACTCAATTAGGTCTGCTCTGTTAATGCCCACAGTGACTCACACAAGCTAAAAACACACCGCAATGTCAACACTCCACATAATACCTCAGTCATCAACACGTCTGTGTGTGTTTAATGTGTGCAGCATAATTTCTGGCAGGAATGGAAAAAGCTCACTTGCAGAGCAGACAGGTAAACAGATGACCTGATGCCTGCCCTGCAGCTAATGCCAGCTCCTTTTATACCGTTTCTATCCACTGCAGGTGTGTGTGTGTGTGTGTGTGTGTGTGTGTGTGTGTAGATACCAAATTTGTGCACTTCCTGTATTTTGAATCCTGTCTATGCACAGTACATGTAGAATATAAGTGTACATAAATGTACATTTCTATGTATGTCTGAGAGCGGTGTGTGTGTGTGTGTGTGTGTGTGTGTGTGTGTGTGTGTGTGTCTAGCCTGCCTAATCCCCTGTGTTGATTACAGTCAGCCCAGTAAGTGAGGCCAGGGTGTGAAGCATTAGTTTCAACAGAAAGCTGGCAGGTCATCTGTGAGTGTGTGCGAGTGTGTGTATGCATCGAGCATGTGCCTGTGCATTAGTGTGAATGAAGCTTTGCCATGTTGTGACTGCTAAGGGAAAGTATGTCAGAGGTCTAAGCCTTGCTTCATCTCTGTTTCACAGTGTGTGTGTGTGTGTGTGTGTGTGTGTGTGTGTGTGTGTGTGTGTCATCTACCTCATCAGTGTCTCTGAGCAGATGTTGATGTCCACTCCGACAAAGCTCACACATTCCTGCACCACGCTGTCCAGTGCTGCCTTCAGAGCTGCGCCTGACACATCATGCTAGAGAAACACATTTAGCAAACACACATACACAAAATGTCAGGCTGAAAACTGGATTAACAGAGAAAACTAAATTAAATGACTGCTTTGTGCAAAAAAAAAAAAAGTTTTATTCTAAAGATAATATTGCTGCTGTCATATTTTCATCCAAACATGTCTACCCAGTATGTTCTATTGCAGACTTTACATAATCATGTTTTGTTTACATGATCCCCATACTGTCACTATTACATTCTAGTTTTGTCATATACCACAATTTAGTCGTGTGTAGGCACAGTTTCCTAAGGGGATTATAAGAATGTCACCCTTAAGGAAATAAACAGCAGCAGAGTGTTTGCAATAAAATACTGACAAAGTGAAAGACAAAGAGAGAGGTTTGATTGACAAGTGGTACAGCAAGATAGAAAGAGAAAGAAAAGAAAGAAAATGTTTGATTTGGCTTGTCAACAATCTCTCTCTCACTCCCGCTAACACAGTGTTCTTATTAGAGTAGCTCGCTGGCGATAAAGACCCTCCACATGAACTCTTCACACTTCTCCACCACCAGCCAATCAACCATTAATCAGGACATATTTTCCAAAAGGACTGGAATCTTTTTCCTAATAAGGTGCAGGGAGAACAGCCAACAACACAAATAAAGAAAAGGAGAGGAGGAGAGGATGATAATGATTAAAAAACTATTTTTGCAAACATTTAAAACTGACCAAAATTAAACCTGTTCAAAACAAAACACCAAAATAAGATTTAAGTTATTGAGGTCTAGCAGTTGTCCCCAGCCAAACAGAAGCCCTGGGCTATGTGACAGGGCCAAAAACCAAAACGTTCAGCTGGAGACTGATGCCTCAGCAACTGCTCGAGGATTAGCTGACAGTCCAAACTAGACTACTGTTGGGCTGTGTGTGTGTGTGTGTGTGTGTGTGTGTGTGTGTGTCTGAGACTAGCATGGGTTGCTCTGTAACATGATCAAGCTCTGAACAAATACTGGCTTGTAAACAGATAACAACAACGCCAGCCAGCAAACGCACCCTTCACTGCACTGTCATCAATAACAGGACAGTTGAGGACAGATGAGGACAGATGAGGGAGAGTGAGGTAGGCAGAGACATTTATGGGAGAAAAAAACCCATGGGACTCCTAAGTTTTGTTTGGCCATTTATGAGACATTCAGAGTTTTAAGTCACTGCACATGTTCAGTACTAAACTATACTCATAAATGAAATCCTTTATTATGAATGAAACAATCATTTATAATTTTAACTCTTGGTTTTTTATTACTACTACCTGAAAGACATGAGATTAGCATACTATGTATTATTTCATAGGTAACACTTTACAATAAATTACACAAAAATGTGAGTAGTTACTAAGGAACGAGTCAGGAACAACCTGAGAATGAATGAATCGTTGAGTGGTTCCTGAATAACTAAAAATTGAGGACTTAATGAGTCAATGATAATGAGTTACAAGAGAACAGACTGGGAATACTTTATTAAAGAATAATTAGGTAATGATTTGAAGTGATTTGAAGGTAATTTGATTTGAAGTATCAGTGGATGAAAATGACGACCACTTTCTTCATAAGTCCTTCCTGATTAGCTCTCAACAAGTTGCCTCTTATTCAGACTAATTAATTAATGAGTTTCTCTGTTTGTGCACCCCCAAGTAAAGTGGTACATCATAATGAGTAGTTACAATGTAGCTCAGTTGCTTTATGTTTACTTGACCATTACTTTATGAAGGTGTTGATTGGACTTTACAACTATTAAACTAATAGTCCAATCAAAACTTCAGTAAAGTAATGGTCAGCAGGCGTATTAACATTACATTATTTAATTATTATATACATAATTAATACGGCATCTATTAATTCCGTGCCAATAAGCAATGCAAAAGCAACAATGTTCAAGACGCACCAACGTTACACTGGTGAGTATAAAAGATCTATAGTCCAGTACTATCTGCCTGATGTCAACAGCTCTACACCAGCAAGAATTGCTTCCCCTTCCCCCATCACTCTGCTCCCGTTTCTAACTTTAGCCCTTTTAAGACCTTTATTTTTAGATTGTGACACTTGGTACTTTTAATTAAAGACATGATCTGAATACCTTTCCCACCACTGTTTACAATTCCTTATGACTGGATGTTGTTTCCTTTTGAAGAAGCATCTTATAAGTAATCTTGTAAGTAATTACTGTATTTAATTCATCTTAATTGTTGTGTTTAATTTGTATTTGTCCTGTTGGCAAGAATGTCCTTAAAAAGTTTTTAATAAATTACTGTAATATCAGCAACAAAACAGTTAATACCAAGCCTACAATATGCTGCACAATAACACAGTTGAAGCAGTACTGGAGAGACAGCACAGCACCCCTGGTGACTCCTCATGTGACCTACAGTCTGATGCTTAGTGAGAATGTGACAGCACTAGAGCCAGAGGCATTTTGGAGACAATAAAAATAACTTCCAAACAATAAGAAGTTCCCACGAAACTAGGACCGAAGGTTTTATGATTTCCGGTGAGCGAATGTTTAGAGAGTAGAGACAAAGATAGTCAAAGAGGAAATCACCTGTAATGTCACACCGGAGAATGTTTTCACACGAGAAAGGTGGAGGTGTGCGAGGCAGTGTGCGTTTTAACCTGCAATAAAACGCGAATGAATGTGTTCTCACATTATTATTGAAACCTTATAGAGGTGGGAGCAGCACGAGAGGATCTATGGTACTGTAAGTGCTAACACAGAGGTTATGTACTGAGGTGCTACGTAACTGTGCTCAATTAGGGATGGGGAAAAACTGAAGTGAAAGTATCTATTTCATTCCACTTAGAAAGAACAGTAATGGGGGAAACACATATGTGTAACATACAGCATGTAACAAACAGCGGGCCACAGTTTCAGGTAACAGCACAAGAGGGTTTATGAAGCATGATTTATTTTTTTAAGCAAAGCCTAACCAACTCAAATGTTCACATTTGTTTCAACAACTAGTTGGTTAAAAATTCTTCATCCCCTCAATTGTGCATTCATTAACTGATAGCAGAGTAGAAACCAAAGCATACAGTAATGCAATCTTAAATTTAAACTTAAGCCGATGCCTAACACTGAAAACTGCACGTTTTAAAAATAATTTATTACCAAAGGAAAAACAAAATACAGAGCCGATGTCAGTGAGCTGGGCAAATAGTTAGATCTCTTCATCCTTTATTAATCACACGAACTTGAGGCCAAGGCTAGATTTCAAAACCAGATGTGAAAAACTACATTTATTTATTTATTGATTATTGTATGTGAATAGATGCTAATGTCTGGCCTGGTCAAAACCGGTACAATGCAATTATAAGTGTACACTATATGGAATCCCAAAGCCCTGTGATATGGCTTAGTCATAATAGGTGGAGCTTAGCTGGTCTTTGACTCGATCCTACCGATCAAAATGTGTTGTCATGCATGCAAACATCCAGTGAAATCATCAACATGTCACATGAAAACACTCTCACAAGAAAGGTAGAAAGAAAAAGAAACATAAACTTAGACGAACATAAAATTATAATTAAGAAGACAACCGCGCCAATCAAGCAAAGCAACAGACAGATTTAGAGAAGTGTGTCTCTGGCACCAGCGGCAGTGAGTTAGTGTGCCAGAGTTGGCAAGGGAAACGAGCACGTTCTGCTCTACTAAGCATGCATACACACAATCCAATGTGTGTGTGTGTGTGTGTCTGACCTGACATCCAAACAGCAGAGGCCCTCATGGTGCTATACTCAGTTTACAGTAGCACTAAGTGCATCAATGGAGCATGTCGTCCTGTATCTTTCTATCTCTCAATCCATGTATGCCTTTTTCTCCCCCTCTCTTGCTTTCAGGAATCTCCTCTAGAGGTAAACTAGCTAGTGGGTGCCAAAAATCACAAATGCAACTTACAAAAATATAATGATCTTCTTAGCCATGGCAGTGCAGTCCGAGTGTTGAGCACTTATTTTTTCATATGAATGGAGACTTCATCATTCAGCTCTACTCCAACTTCAACTATAAACATCCTTTCTTCAATTACAGCTTCCTCTTAGATGTCTTATTTCCTACCTTACTTTTCTCCTCATGCCTTTTCTACCCCTGTGGTTTGAGTATTGTGTGAGTATTTCATCCTACACTGTGTCCTTAGAATCTAAATGAGGATGGTGGGGTGGTGTGGGGGCACAAAGACAGAGAGAAAATATCAAGAAAGTGTAACAATGACACAATGACACATGAGTGCGTCAATAACACAATGCTTTAAAAAGGCTTTCAGATAAACACTATTATAAAATAAAATCCCCAACACATGCGCATCTTGTTATTATATAGGAAGACATTTTAATTCTTCCTATATAAATAGACATTCAGTTGACACCATAGATATGCTATCATCCAGTTTTAAAACCACCTCCACGCCCCCAGTCCGTGGTGCCAATATCCAGACCCCCAAACCTCAAAATCATCCAGAGCCAATGGACTGGATCCCTATGTGTGAAGGTCATGTTTGGATTGGCCGGAAATCAGCTGAAGCCAGCCAACCAACCAACACGCAAGAACAAAGTGCTTCTGTCTGCACCTCAAGTACTTAAACGCTGCTGAGTCACCACATGTCAATCCGAGAGAGATAGAGAAAGAGAGAGGGGTGCAGGGGAGAAAGACAGAAAGCAAAAATAAGCTTCTGAGTTTTTTCACTGAGAACCTGAAAAACATTATTTACATTTTTTCTAATACAGAACCACACACACAAAGGTTTTGTGATGAGACATTTAGATAATCCAAATCCATAAATTATAAATATAGAGAACCAGAAAACCAGAGGGGAAAAAGGGAGGCAAAGGAAACTGCAGAGAGTCGAGGTGTTGACTGACAATGATAGAGGAGGTCTGTGAACTGACAGCAGACTGAAATACCGTTTATAAATGATGCCACTAAGAGCATGGCAACAAGAACCATGCTGGAGCCAGAACGGCTGCACGTAGCAAGAGAGCCTGAAGGCCGTAAAGGATGGAACTGTTAGATGATTACAAACTATAGGGTCAAGAGACATTTGGCCTCTCCGTTGCCTTCAGCCGGGGACATGAGAAACTTATTGTCCTGTCTTGCAGATTAAGCTTATTGTAGTCCTTTCCCATGACATCATTTACATGATGTAAGTTACTCTTTCTTCTGCCACTGATCAATCTAGTATATTTCAAAAGTCATTCTTAAGTTTAAAGGAATGTTGAATGTGGTGCTTTTCTTTGCCAAGTATTGAATACATTCCAGGAATACACAATAATTCCTCTGTCAGTGACCTAAATATACACTTTCTGCTACATTCAAGTGTCCCATGTCCCCAAGTGGCCTACAGTTTCAGAACTGATTGGTTTTACTAGAGTTAACCTATCAATGCTAACAAGTAGGATTTAGTTTTTTAGATTAAGAGACCAAAACATGTCCCCACATGCAGCGACTTGAGAAGAAACAGCATTACAAAAGGCAAGGCAAGATTATTTATATAGCACCTTTCATACACGGATGCAATTCAAAGTGCTGTACAGAGAAAAGGACAAAAAGAAAAAGCAATAGTTAAAACTATTTAATCGTAATTCAAACAAAAGGAAATGCAAATACATAAAAAGGCAGTTTTAAAAGATAAAATGGATTAAAAGGATTAAAAGAAAGCAATAGTTAAAACTAATCAGAAATGAAAATATTGGTACAGCAAGATGGAGACCCTATAACCCTATATGTAGCTCCAGCCCTCTGGCTGCAGATGTAGCCGCTTTAACGAGAGGAAAGACTAGAAGCTACAATTGTCCTGAGAAACACTAAGAGTTTGCTTGTGTTTGGAAACCAGTATTTGAAGTGTACTCTCTTCAAATTCGTGCTCCCTTGTGCATATGTGTGTGACAATGCTGTGAAACTCCTACTGACACATCTTTCACACTCATATAATCAATCGAATATGTACAAACTAACAAGGTGCCTGAGGGAAACTGAAGGTCATGCACTCCTTGATTGACAGCTTCTTTAAGGCCTCTGAGAACTCCCTCTTGAACATACTGTATACTATTCCCAGCACATAGGCTTGGCTTAGAGTCAGAGAGAGAGAGTGTGTGTGTGTGTGTGTGTGTGAGAATTCAAGCAGTTAAATACTAGATGTAAATCAGCAGGTGAAAGCGATATGACAGCAAGGAGGTGGTTTTATGTTTTCTCAACACCTTTCATTAATGCCTAATGGCTATTTTCCAACTTCCTGCTAAACAATCATTCACACACACACACACACACACACACACACACACACACACACACACACACACACACACACACACACACACACACACACACAC
>JAVQJD010106586.1:0-12308 GCA_036023655.1 Nannoperca australis
CTGGTGCAACAAGCGACCCAGAAACACCTGCAGAGAGAGAGAGAGAGAGAGCGCCCCCGCAGACGCTTCCAGTAAGATGTTGAGTTAGTATCAAGCATTGATATCCCATCAATGCTTTATACTAACTCAACTTCTTCTTCTTGTATGATTATGAGCTCAGTTCATCATGGGAAGTCTCCCAGCAGTCTAGGGCTATATATCAGCATAACTAAAGGGGGCTCAGGGTTCACCTGAGTCAGCCATATTTGAAGCTTTAGAGGAGAGGAAAGTCTTAAGCCTACGCTTAAATGTTTTGAGGGTGTCTGCCTCCCGTGCACACACTGGAAGCTGGTTCCACAGAAGAGGAACGTGATGGCTGAAGGCTCTGGCTGGCTTCTACTTTTTTTTTCTACTCTAGGAACCACAAGGAACCCTGCATTGAGGGAACGCAGTGCTCTAGTAGGGTAGTAAGGTGCTATGGGCTCTTTGAGATATGATGTCAAACTGACTGATTCTCAAAGACATAAGAACTTGATGAACAGAGTAAATTATGCAGCTTAGAGTAAACACATTGGATCTCTCCATCAAATGGAGAAAGGACTGGGGAGAAAGGAAATCCCTCGCTCACCGTTGAGTGTAATGACCGTGTCCATGCCACAGAGGCTTCAGGGCAGAAACAAGGTTAATTCTGTGATCAGTCCACTTAATCATCCCTTTGTCTTTCTACTGACCTTTTAATCAGGTATAATAAATGCCCAGTGAGGTGTAACATGGTAACTTCAATCGAGTGACAGCTATCAAGAGGTATGGAATGCTGCATTCGTCCGATATCTCTGACTTTCAAGTTAGTTCAAGTGCATCGACCCCAAATCTAGTACTACAACTATTAGTCGATGAATCAATTAGTTGATCGTCAGAAAACTATTTTATATATTGATTAAACGAGTGCCAAGAATGTTGTGACTTCAGGATCTTTTTTTCACCCCCCACCCCTTTTATATCATCAATTGATGATCTTTGGGTTTTGAACTGTTGCTTGGACATAACAAGCATTGTGAATGGATCATCTTGAGCTGTGAAATAGTGACCTGCCCTATTTTAGTTTTTACCATTTTTATTGAACAATAATCAATGAATGGCAACAAATAAGCAACCCATTAGTCCATATTAACTATAACTCTTAATTTCAGTCCTGCAATAATAAAAAAACAGTTGGCTGCACAAATTACTCACTCTGAGTACTATGCCTTCTGTTTTTGCACTATGGTTGAACTTGTTTCAATCTTAGTGCAAAGCTGGAAGTTAAAATCGATGCTTAGTGTTAGATGGCAGTCTTGTCTGTCGTGATGCCAGAGTGAAATGCAGAAGAGTCTTTGCGGTGGTGGCCGTGCTCCGCTCTAAATAACCCATGGCTGTTGGCTGTTATTTTCTCCCCATGCGCTTGGTTTCTTACAACATTGATTTTATGCTTCAGGAGCTTCACGCACACTGAAGATATGTTGTCCAAAATATGCCCTCTTTGACTTTATCCTCCCAGCGCGTTTGAGTCAGACATTCTGCGCCTGTTGTTTTGTAGTCGAAAGCAAAACTTATTCTCGACCGCTGATTTGAAAACTCATCCCGCTTTGGGGTCTGCTGCGAGATCAGCGCTACAGTCCAGGTTTCTATTGAAATGTGAAAACTCATATCTCTACGTGTGGTGTCAAGGAAGAGTGCATTTGCAGCCAGTGATGAAGCCAGACGAGAATGTAGAACACACGCTCACACTTTCCCCACAAGTTCTCATTGCCCCCGGGCAGCAGAGCCACGCCGCGCTGCTTTTGAACCACAGGGAGGTACGAAGGGGACTAGGCAGCCGTCTGGCATTACATCGTCCTCATCTCCTCCATGAGTCTCTGCAGAATTGCTGTTATTCACCACAAGGTATGCAGTAATTAGACTGGGGCCAAGGGAGTGTGTGGCCTCGCTCCCTCCCGCCCCAATGCAACATCATTTAAAGAAGTGACACGGCAAGTGTTTCCTGACTTCCTCCAACAATTAACAAAAAACGCCCTGGTTCTTCTTCGCACACGTCACTCCTGCCCTGCTGTTTGCACTCTACCTTCATTAATACCCCTCTCCCTAACTCCCTCGTCCTGTTCCCTCGTTCTACTCTTCCTTTTATTTTCTTTCAGTGTAAAGGCAGTTGGGAAAAACAGACTTTAATGAAATGAGAATGAAAAGAAAATTGAAGGCATAATCATCGTCCTTCGCTCCCACAGTTGAAGCTTACTCTTTGGGCATAAATATGAGATTTGCTCCTTTTGGTCTTTTCAGCAGAACTGCAAGGTCACTGTTTGCAGCTCTCCTGTTGCTCGTCTGGAATTAATCCTACCTAACACATTCATGCACACCGTTGAAAATAACTTTGCGCACTGACCACAGAAGTGGCTTTAGTTCATGCACTGAATGAGAAGTTTTTCCCATTATCTCCTCTTTATTTAATAAGCCTTCTGTTCACTTCGTCAGTACGCGCAGTTTCTTTTACATTCTTTGTTCTAACAGAGTTATCTCTTTCAAAGCGGAAGCATTCTTCATACGCAGTCTTCATTTTCTTGGGATAGCTGAAGCCGGCTCCAAAAAGCATGTTTTACAATTTGCATCAGTGTTATTATTATTACTTATCACGGTAAAAGATGTAGAGCTAAAAGGTGTAGAGCTAAAAGGTGTAGAGCTAAGCAGGGGCCACAAGCACTTGTGATCTTTGAACAGGCCAAAAGACAGAAAAAATGATTAGGCCTGCAACTACGCTTGGTTTTAGAACTGACTTTTTTTTTTTCTCCTTTTGTAGGTTTGGGCCATCTTGCCTTTTTCAGGGAGGTATACGAGCTTGTTTCCGGTGTATGTACAAATGTAAATGACAGAATACAACATGCTATATGGAGCTGAGTTAAGCTCACACTGTGTTTCGCTTTCTGAAATAGTGAAGTCTGTTATGGTGGAATTTAATGCTGCTGCCTTGTAAAGCTGGCTTCTCTAAGCTTTTTAAACTGCCCAGTAGCCTCTGGCTTCAGTCCAGTGGCCCAGACCAATGCCTCTATTAGCCGCTCCTTTAATCCACAGACTGACTACTGTATGAGCCTCCCCTGGTTCCTGTGGCAGACTGTATGGGTTTAGCCCAGCCAGGCCATGTTTCTAGCCATTATGATGAGTGATGGCTCTCTATTATTCTAACTTGAAAGCACCCATTGTTATTCTGATTAGGCGTGGTAAATGAGGGCTGGATTGCTAAACTTCCCATCACTTTTCTACATCTACTCTCTCTCACAGAGCCTCCCTTCCGTCTTCCTGTGCATTGTGGGTGTTGTCATCCGGTCCCTGCAACACCCAGACCTCATGCAGAGAAGAGTTGTATGGTGTTTTTCCTGTATCTGTGACTGAATGCTGCAGGAACTGCCTCGGCGCCGAGTTGGTCCCGACTGGGAGTCCAGTGCCAGCCACAGCTTTACTGCCCCTGAAAAGATGTTCGGCTACATATCGGCAAAGCCGACATATCTGTGTGGACATAAAGTGGAGTAGTTTTGTTTGTTCATGGTAAGGAATAGGTTAATTGGCACCTAGTGCTTCTGAGAGGCCAGATAGACCGAAACCTGACTGTGATGGTTTTCTATAATACTTTGTCTGTAGTATTATTATATCTTTGGAGAGTGTTAGTGTCAATTTATGTAATAAAAGGGTTTGAACAGAATTTAGGGTTTTGTCATTGTAATACACAGAAACCTTTATTTTTATTTTTTTTGACCCACATCAGTTTTGCTTGCCATATAATTAGTATTTTGCATGATTCACATTTGGCTTGTTGGATCACTTGCTGTTCATTTTGTCCAGGGGGATCAAGTTTTGTAACAGAAACCACCCCGATCTTGCTAATCTCTTCTGTACATCTTTAATTCTGGTTGGATGCCAGTAACTTAATTGGGTTCCAGGGTTAAGTGAGACCCTTGTTTACTGTGAAGTGGCCCTGAGCCTGCAGCTGGGGCCTCCAAAGGAGAATGGAAATGTTAAAGTATTTGGGAGGACACTATCAGACAGCAGCTCTGTAAATAGACCCACTCAGTGGTGCATTACTGAGCCGACTTAAACACACCAGAAGCCAGCTGATGGTGATTGTATTAAGAATAATTCTCTGTTGCAAATGCTTGGATCCCAGCACCACTTTACTATTAAACAACTCCCTTTGCAGCTTGGACACAATATTGTAGTGGGGGGCTTTGATGTGGTTCCAGGTCCTTTACTACCATTAACTTTTGGCCCAGGATGAATCGGCATGGTTAATGACTGTGTCGCTTTCAAAGACAGGACTTTCAGGCGGCTTAATGTTCAAAGACCGTAAATCTGCTGTATCTAATCCATACATATGAGGTATGGCCAATAATGACGTGTTGCTGGCCCACCAAGACTTCCACCTCCTCTGGATTGTCAGAACCAATTTGTCCTTCTCTGTTACACCTACCTGTATCTACCTGACTGGTACACACTGAATGTGCCCTCTTCAGTTAAGTCATACAACGACCGTCTGTGCACAAAGGCTTTGAGACATTTCTAAATGCTCCGAAACAGAATGTTCTCTTCTCTCCCCTGAATGCCTTTCATGAGCACTGGAGGATGAACATGAATCCTGGCCTCTTGTCATCACACATTACAGTCTGTTGATTTTTGCTCTGTGCACCTTTTACAGTTGCACACTGGTTTGTTGCGGGAGAGATGAGCGTGCTCGCCACATGTGTGCAGGTCTGCATGCACAAAGAGCAGTGCACGGAAGAATTTTGTATTCGAGTAAATAATGAAACGAAAACATAATTTGCACACCGTGTGTGTCTTGTGTTAGCAAGTGTCGCAGTAATAGTTACATTTTTACAACACGTTATTAGTATGCCAAGGAGGCTGCGTGTGTCTTTTGGTGCTTACTTTCTCATTCTCCTTCTCTAACATCCAAATCCTCATCTTACAAGTGTGCTGCCCTTATCAACATGCCAACAGTGTAAGTTAATCCTTTGAGCAATAAAACACAAACACTCTTTCTCTCTCCGTCCCTCCTTTTCGAATTCTGGAAGCTTCCTTCCAGTGATGTGCATAAAGTGGCGGGGAGAGTACGGACTTGGCACATGGACTCCGCAGCCCTGGCCCGCGGTACTAATGAGGTCAAACAGATATACACAGTTCCCTAAACAGCTCTGTTCAAGACATTCCAGCGCAGCCACTGTGCAGCCCGGAGGCATTTCTAGTTGTCGTAGGAAGCCAGTTTTACCGTGGTTCGGCAAATTATCACAGCAGCTTGGCCTAAGGCATGTTGAGATTCATGTCTTAACACTATTAGGGTAGCCGGGAATTTTGTTTCGTCTCGTAAGTTATCAGGGCCTCCTCCTACTACACCCACAGAGCGGAGAAATGGCCACTTTATGCACATAAAACTCTTTATTCAAGAACCATACTGAAGGGCTTACAGCCAGCTGATGTTGACTTCCAAAACTCTGCAGCTCCCAGTCATTCGTGGTGTTTCGGTATGAGCTTGAAAATATCTGGCCATGCTTGCTGTTCAGGTCTTGGTTGTAACTGCTAGATGTGTGTGTCACCAGGCTGTCATTTTAAATAATAATTCTTCTTTGGCCTTCTTTGTAAAGTGTTAAATTAATAATTCACACACTAACCATTTGTGCAGTTTTACAAATAAAAATATTTCAGACACTTAGATGCTGTAATCTATTAAAAACATTATTTATTCAGATTAGTTAACTTTCTTTGATTTCTGTCTCGCTGCTTACTTAGATGATCTTCCGGGGAATTTAGATTTTAATTCCAAATAAATGTCTGTATACTATTTGGATTGAAATGCATACAGACATTACCCATCTACCCATTCTCTGACCAGCCTGTCCTCGACAGGGTCGCAGAGGGCTGGAGCATGTCCCAACTTTCACTGGCCGACTTTCCATCACAGGAAAAAGACTGTGAAGCACCTTTGACAAAGGTCAACAGTTTGTGACGATGTGGTTGGATTTGCTCCGGCTGGAACTCACCATTCACCATTCAAATCCTTAACCAGGCATTTTTGTCACAGTTTCATATCTCTAAATGACACCTTTAGCACAAGCTTTAAACCAAGTTTGCAGGATCAGTCCGGAGGAGTGTCTTGTCCTCTCCTCCCTCCTCTGTGGAGTCAAAGGGAGTCACAGCCACTGGAATGTAAAGAATGCAGCTGTAGCAAAAACAATGGAAAGTAAGCGCTTATGACAGATGTGCAACCTCATCTGAGCATCAGAGCAAACCATTCAGGCAGTGTATTGTTTCCCGTCTCTTTCCAAAAAGTGGGACTGAGGAGAAGTTGCATGACAGCAGCAGTGCCACCAGCGCCTGCAGGAAAGATACCTCGAGGTTAAACAACAATTGCTCTGTAACATCTTTAAACAGGACCGATTTAGAAATAAGCCAAAAAAAAACCCAAACCCTCCTTTCTGCTTCTAATGCAGTGCTCAGTGTTTTTAGTTTTTTTTGGTGCCTCTTGTTTTAAGTCTTCCAGTAATGAATCTCTGAAACCGGGTCTCTGAGCCAGGACTTAATGATGAGTCATTTTTAAACAGATTTTCGAGATTTAATGAGGCGTAACAGATTGCAGATTAAATACGTTTTTTTTTTTGTTTTTTTTACATTGCTGTCTTTCATATTAATTATTTGACCTAGAACGTTACAGTATCACCACCTGCCCCTGTGAGTGTGTGCTCATACAATAAGATACAAAGAGGCAGGCTTTCTCAGTCCTCTCATGCAGTCTGTAATGTCTGGAAGTTTATGCTCATCACATAACTTACATAATCAGCTCTGATTGGACAAGTGGGCAGTTGTGTACATTCTTTGGGACAAATCAACACAAATCATCATTCCAGACATTTGAATAAAGTTGAACTTAAACTTTTCTCAACTCAACTCACAACTGTCGTCACTCTACTTGTTGCAGCTTTGCATCCTCGCATTTTTCTGTAAATGTGAGTGGCATCCTTTAGTTTCTTGAGATTCTAGAATCTACTTGATGCAGCTGAACCAGAGACTTTAGTTTCACGCACTCTTCTTCCTCGTCAAAACCTGGTGCCTACATTATCCACAATGCAACATGACCGTCGACCGTTCATATGAAGATTTGGGTGCGTTATGCTTGCAGAGGTGGCATAGGTCTGGTAGGCTCACTTCGTTCTAACTCCTCACCCCCAGAGTTTCTTTCATTTTCAAACTTGTAGTCTTGAGCCCCAGCTGACGCTGACTCAAGGGACGTCGCTTGAGGCAGTTTGTCAGATTTCGCAGAGCTCCCTTTTGAGCCACAAAGGGCTTTATACAACCTGTTTCTGTTTCTACATATGCAGTAGTGCTCCCCAAGACCTGTAAACATACTTTGATGTGTAAAGCTGGTTCTCCTTCAACAGAGTGATGAATGAGCTACATGTCCTGAGCCGATTCCCATCATATTATGTGCCATGCTGAGAGGCATGTTCTCAGGGTATACAAATAAATACAAAGATAATGACGTGTTACGTGTTAAATAAAAGTACCATCTGCACCTTACAACATATTCTGCATACTAGATTGTCAATTGAGTGTCCCAATTATAGTGTTTGTTTTAAGGATGCACTGATAGGATTTGGCGATTGGTATTTCAGCTTTGAGTTCCATTCATTCGGTCCCAACTTGCCACGTGGCTCACATTGTTCATATGTGGTTGCAATCTAACAAGTAGACAGACTTTGGCATTTATCTCACATGGCGAGGAAAGTTTCGCTGATTCAAGTTTGGATGCTGATGGGTGATCAGGTGGCCACACGGGATCCAGCTTGAGGCTCGCCTGTGACTGATTAGCTCTCTTCAGGTCCAAATGGCCTCAACAGTGCAACAAAGTGGCAAGAAGCCCTGGGACCCCGAGAATGATCTATTCAGTCACTAGTCGCCCCCCAGATGGACAGATTAATCACCAGTCCGACAAGAGACGACTACAGGCTGTAAACTCATTAATAAGTGCTCAGCAGCTGGATAAACTGTGAGCAACAAAACAGTCACCTTAATTAATGTCACCCACTCTTTTGTTGACTTATTTGTTTTATTTCTTTTTCAATTGGTGCATTGTTGACTTTGTTCCCAGAGTCACTCGAATTCAGAAATGAGTACATTGATTCCGGCTGAGCGACTGTGTCAAAATGAAAATGTGCTCACTCAACTTATCTCGCTTCTCGCTCTCCGATCCGTGACCTCCCTATCTCCTGCTCTCACTCCGGGGGGGAAACAATGAGACGGCCTCTGGGATTTAGCTACGAGGAAATCTGTGCGAGCAGGAGGGTTTGTTTAGCTGTTTTTGCCTGGGAAGCGCCACATAAGCCATTCACTCCTCGTCTTGCATTTTCTTATTGGCTTAAAGCAATTAAAATCTCTTTGCAGCAGGAACAGCTCTCCCCAGTTGAACTTTGAGAGAATAGAGACAAAGGACTGTCATTACAGCCTGGTAGCAAATGGAGACTTACCTACGGAGTGAGGCAAACAGTTTGAAGGCACGACACTAAATGCAGAATGGTGCTGCCAAGGGGAAGCAGAAATACTGTATTTTCCTTCAGTTAGCTTAGTATTCAGCTTTTCTATCAGTATACAGCTGTGAAAGAATACACAAGCTACTACTTAAGTTCACATGTACTTTAATAGATCTTTAAATTTCTGAAAATATTTGAGGCTCACAGCACAATTCTTCTAACTAAATTATATTACAATACATCCTTGATTGTGGTTTTATTCCTTTGATGATGATTGAACATGCTGTCGCTGTTGAATAAGTTAGCCTTGGCATAAGCTTTCCATCATAGTGCGTCATTATTTTTGTGCTAATTAAATCAGTCCGCAACACCAAGTATCATGCCCTTCGGATTGGATATTTTAATCTCTGAACAGAAGAGACTGTTCCCCGTCAAAATGAATAAACGTCACCGTGGGATGAGGGCAACCGGTCACAATGTGTTTGTATTAATAGGGGTTTTACAGAATGAAACTACACAAGAAATGCGCCTTAAAGTTTTGAAAATGATGTTGGTGGTTGGTTGAGTATACTGGCTTAGACTGCTTTGGACATGGGTTCCAAATGATCTTTCATTACCTAGAAATCCTGTAAGATGTCGGTAAAATGTACACAGCACACTTGTACTTGGATATTTTATCAGCTTGGACAGTTTTGTGACGCTCGAGACCCGACGATGGCAAAACAATGACAGAGATAAGAGATTTAATATCGTCAAGTCCAGCTTTTTCTTGACAGAACAGTCCAGGAGGCGGTTTGTTTTTCATTCCAAAAGTTTCAAATTGTCATCTTTTTTTATTTTTCTTTCTCAAGTTTCCACTTGAGTGTCCACACCAGAACCTTATTTGGGCAAATACATAGAGGTACCTGTCAGGTTCCTAGTTTTGCCTGCAAGACTCTTGGAGGGGTAGATGAAAAGCCCTCGCACGATTGTCACGCGATCAAAGACGATGTGGATGGTGCATGTAGTAATCCTAGTTCAGCGAAGAAGTAGGTATTCACCTTACAGCACTGCGAGGAGAGGTAATTATCATTACTGTGGAGGAAACTGTTCGGTGTACTCGTTGGTTTCACTGTGCTTCAATATCAACATTGAGCTCCAAATAGATGCACAATATGAATTCATGTTGATTATCATTTTTTTTCAAACGACGAGACCCCGTTTCTTTTTGTTCAACCTTGCAGGTTAGAGGAAGAATCTCATGTGATGCTGATTTCTGCAGGTTTTCCTGTGGCGATCGCCCCTCTTCCATTACAGTTAATATGACAGGTATGCAAACAGAGCAAATCTTCTGGGCCTCAATTAGGGAGGATGAGATGCTCTTCGCTGCTGCAGCCACTTTTTGTGATTAAGGCTGATGTGGCAGCTCTATTGTGGCTTAAAATCCACAAAAGTTTCTTTTAGCCAGGCTATTGGCATAGCTTTTGGGATGCCAGTGTCAGTCTGTCAGCCAGTTCTTCCACCACCGTGGTCCAGGCGGAAATACCAGATTCCTATGGGGAGATTCAGGTTCCCCAGAGGATGAATCCCACCGACTTTGGGATCCCCTGACTTCCTCTAGCACCAACTGTCGACATTCACGGTTTCTACACAATGCATCAAAATGACCTCAGTGAATAACTTTGGTGATCCCTGAACATTTTCATCCGCAAGCATGACTGTGCTACAGTCTCTGAACTTTGCCAAGGACTCTCAAATGAGCTTGCTGCCTTTAAACATCAGGTGGCCATGCGCTCGCGCTGCTGTCCTCTTTCCATCTGCGGCACCGTCGTGTCCTTTTGGAAGAGAAATTTGGGTCAGGATTCAATCACGTCGAAGGTGCTGTTCTCAGCAGATCTGATTTGGAGGAAGTAGTGCATTACAAATTTCATCAGACACAGAGGCAGGCTCTAAAGGAAGCTCACAGAGGTGGATCCAGTTGTCTGAAAAATGTCACGTGGCTGCCGCTTGTTGTCTTCGCACGAATACTGCATTTTTATAACCTTTTCTGTGGCTGTGTTTTGCTGGGTTGAAGGAAGGTCACATCCCAACAGCTGTTTTTGTGTGGACAGTCTCTCTCTCGCTCTCTCGCTCTCTCGCTCTCTCTCTCGCTCTCGCTCTCTCTCTCTCTGCCTGTCCATCACTTTTGAAAGATAACCATTCTTCAGCACCGGCTCCATTCTAAGGACTGAACAAACGACCTTGAACCGGAGTGAATATTTGGTTACGCACAGTAGAACTAACGAGTTAAGGGATTTTGATCCTCGTATTTGAATTGAAGTTACAGTCTTATCTTTACTTCCTGCTACTTCTCTCGGGTAGAAGAAGCAGGAAGCTTGCCTCCTCTTATCATGCACGTTTTTTTGGTTATGCAAGAAGAATTTAGCTTCTTTCAAAGGTCGGCACAATGTTTCACAGAGCAGCGATGGATACATATCCTCATGACGCATTTATACGTCTGCTTGTATGCTCTCTCTCACATGAGTTGCATCAGTGGAGCTTGGATGGGAGTGTAATTCAGCAGGAGAGACATTGCAGTACATGGGGAATTTGTGTTTTTAATATTGAGAGAATGGAGAGTCTTGAGTTATATTGTGTGGAAACTCTCAGGATCAGCATCTGCAGAATGTTTTTTCCAAGCAGCTGGCACTATTGCTCAGCTGCTCCTGGCCCATGTCAAAGCATGGCAAATTGTTTTAACTCGATGGTAGACGTGCTTTGTAAAAGCTGCAGAATCAAACGGCACATGCACACAAGATTATACAAACTGACACCCACCCAATCACGTTCTCTGCGAGGAATCGCACGGCCGACCTGGGAACCACAGCCTCAGCTCGACCTCGTCTTGACATTGCAGCTCATCTCGAGAAGGCCATCAGACCTTCACATATACACCAGAAGCTTTACAGACCCTAACCTTTCTCTTTCACTTTGCTGAAAAGAATACATATGCTGGAAGTGATTTTTCTGAGCCTTTCACTCATTCCTCCATCTGCTCTGAAAGCATTCGCTCTGCTTCATGCAACCCTTTTTTTTCTTTTCTTATTTGAGCTGTGAGGGAATCATCCTCTGTGTTGTAAACCAATCAGAAGTCCCCACACATCCCCTTTTTTAATCCAAATGAAATGTATTTCCTTTAAAATTCCTGCGTTAATCTCTCTGTCTTGGATATAAAAACATACATGCAAGACAAGAAATAATGCAAAAAAAAAAAAAGAAATCTGCCTTCACTGACAAATCTGTATTCAAATTTGTCACGAAGCTGCTCAGAATTCATTTTACATCCACACCCCCCAAAGCTCTGTCATCTGGTGTGTTGCACGCAGCGACACACAGACGCACATATGTTAAATAAGTCTGCTTTCAGTGGTAATGTTTCATTGCTAACCAAACACTTCCATATTTGCTTTGCACTCCAACCATAACCGCTCCCTTGAGACCCCCCCCCCGAGGCATCTTCATCTAAATGTATAACATTCTCACTCTCTGCTGCTGCCTCTGCCGTACGGCATGGTCGGCCATCTCCATTTATTTCCATAATCTCTGGTCTTTGTGTGTCAGAGTGTTTGTACATATATCACCACATCATCTGTTCTAGCGGTGGGGGTTAGAAGTGATAGGAGGCTCTCATCGCGTCTTGACTCCATAAGTAGCTTCCTGCAGAGCTGGGATGAGATGCCACTCAAATATCTCCAACTGTTAGGTGTGTGTGTGTGTGTGTGTGTGTGTGTGTGTGTGTGTGTGTGTGTGTGTGTGTGTGTGTGTGTGTGT